>VYZS01021424.1:0-19113 GCA_013400695.1 Neodrepanis coruscans
CCTCCTAGTGGTAAAACCACCACTATTATGTAGTCTCATTCTAAAGCTCCTTTCCTTTTGGCATTTCCTTTTTGAAGTAAAATATATCAGTTTTCAGATATTAGGTTTACTGTAACATTTTCTGGATGTGCCAGTTGCTTTTCCATTGAGAGAGACCTGGAAGATCAGGTTTGTGTTCCAGCTCAACAGCTAATGTCTCAGGCAAATCCTAACCTTTCTGCTTCAGGGTACTTTCTATAGGCGTACCCTACTTTGTGCCTTTGCAAATGGTTGTGCCAGCTGATCAATACTCTTTACAAGTAATTTAGGATCTTCAGCTGTTGAAAGCTCAGCCTTTAGTACAAAAGAGACTCGAGCAGGGACTGACAGTTTTAAAACACTTTAAACAGGTACTTTTTATTTTTTTTTTTAGAATTCAAATTTCATGTCTTTATGTCAAAAGAAATTAGTACTTCATTATATATGAGCTAAAGCAAGTCCCTGTCAAAGTATGGATTAGGACAAAATAATTTTATTTCCTTACTGTGTCTGAGTTGGTTCCATATGGAAAAGGCTGATAAGTTATTATTTCATCACAGATTTTTACATATCCAGGGTGCTTATATGAAATTATATTAACTTTCTTCTCTCATTTCCCTTTTAAATAGCAAGAACTTCCAGCTAGCTGTAGAAGATCTTGAATACTTGATAAACATTTACAAACAGACCTCTCTGGAACTGTTTTAGAAAGGTCCCAGAAAACAGCAGTCCTAGGTATGCTCAAACTCACATTTTTCACTATGATTGCATGACAAATGATCCAGTACTAAGAAAGGGGCTGGTCAAGGCCATAAAACATCAAAAAGGTAGAAAGCACTGAGATGGACATGTATGAATTACACTGATTCATGAACGCTAAGTTGCCCTTGGGCAGCGCTACCTCATGCAGCCAGAACTTATGCAGCTAATTAATTTTATGAAGGTAATTATTTTTACAAGGATGAACTGTTCTTGAACAATTCCTTCAACACTAAATATACAAGGCTTTTCTTCAGAACTTGACATAAAGGGCATCATTTGTAATTACTCATGTCTTCAATAAATAAATATTTATATAGTTGCAATATGAAACGTATTTTTTTTTTAACTAGTAGTGAGGTAAGAATATTCTCATTCTATTCTGAGGTATCTTAAAATTTAAATGAAAATTTCAAAGTATTTCACAGATTAAAGGATTTGATAACAATAATATATTCAGTGTTTATAATAAAAATAACAGAAATAATAATTACATAACATATTGGGTCAGACCTCAAAGTGATCTACCTCAATAGCTTATCTTGAGAAACCAACACCAAGTATTCGGTGAAGAGTTGAGAAACGAATATCAAAAAAGTCACATACTTTTCTATCTATGAAATTGAGACAGTCACAGCAGCAACTCAATCAATAGATTGAAGAGATATATTCCTGTTTCCTCTCTTTATTCCTTCACCATCTTATGTATGTGTTCTGTTCTTTATTCTTTCAAAGAATTTACAATTATTTATGCATAATTGAACAGTTTTATCATGAAGCACTGCACCAGAGAAGTTATTGTCTGGTGAGGACACTTTAGAGCACACATGTGAAGGAATCGTTTCGGGTGTAAAGGGAACTAGAGTCAGCCTTTCTGATATCCCTCTTGCACTAGTGAATGATCTAGCCAATGCATGCTTATGCAAAAAGAAAATTCATGTACGCAAAAGGTAAGAAATCTCTGTGGTGTTATGACTGTTATGAGGAAATTTATCAGACAGATCCATGGAAGCATTTGATGATTTCTTTCTTTGGGATCAGTTATGTGCTGAGCAGTGTACTATTCTCAAGTCTGAGTCACTTTTCCTTGTAAATAGTTTTTAGCGAAATTAAATAGGACAAGCTGTAGTGCCCCTAGAGTCTAGTCATTGCCTTAGGTAACAGGAAAATGGACTACGTTTTCCATTTTATATCTTTAAACATTTACCATCAAATTCTGATCTCAGTCACTTTTAACAGTTAAGTCCTCTAAGAACATGAACATACATGTCTCCAGTTAAAACTCTGAGGCAGATGCCAAATAGAGGGGTAGATAACTCCTCAGCAAGTTCACTGATGACAAGAAGCTGGGAGGAGTGGCTGATACCTCAGAGGCCTGTACAGCCCTTCAAGAGGACCTCAAGAGGTAAAAGAGATGGGAAGAGAAGAGCCTTCTGAAATTCAACAAAGGCAAATGCCAGTCCTGCACCTGGGGAAGAACAATGTCATGCTCCAGCATGGGCAGGGGACTGACCTCCTGGAAAGCAGTTCTGCAGAGAAGAACCTTCCTTGTGGCCGGGAAGGCCAGTGGTATCCTAAGGTGCATTAGAAAATGTCTTGCCAGCAGGTCAAGAGAGGTGATCCTGCCCCTCTCCTCAGCCCTAATGAAGGCTCATCTGGAGTGCTGAGTCCAGTTCTGGGCTGCTTAGTAAAAGAGAGACAAGAAGATCCTGTAGTTTGTCCAGCAGAGGGTGACAAATATGATTAGGGAACGGGAGCACCCCTTGTATGAAGAAAGGTTGAGGGAGCTGAGCCTGTTTAGCCTGGAGAAGACTGAGAAGAGACCTTATCAACGTATATATGTATCTGAAGATTGGGTGTCAAGAGGATCGAGCCAGGCTCTTCTTTGTGGTGTCAAGTAATAGGACAAGAGTCACTTGGCAGAAGGTGGGAAACAAGAACTTCCACCTGAACATGAGAAAGAACTTCTTTACTGTGAGGATGACAGAGTATTGAACAGGTTCCCCAGAGAGGTCATGGAGTCTCCTTCTCTGGTGATATTAAAAGCCTGCCTGGATTTTATCATGGTTTAACCCCAGCCAGCAACCAAGCTCTACACTTGCTCACTTCCCTACCAATGGGACTGGGGAGAGAATCAGAAGGATAAAAGTAAGAAAACTCGTGGGTTGAGATAAAAACAGTTTAAGAGTGAAAGCAAAAGCCACACACACAAGCAAAGCAAAACAAGGAATTCATTCACTGTTTCCTATGGGCAGGCAGGTATTCAGCCATCCCCAGGAGAGCAGGACTCTGTCACATGTAAATATTACTGGGGAAGAAAAACAACATCACTCCAAATGTCCCCCTCTTCCTTCTTCCCCTCACTTGATATACTGAGCATGATGTCATATGGTATGCAATATCCCTTTGGTCAGTTGGGGTCACCTGTCCCAGCCATGTCTCCTCCACTCTTCGCATGTATCCCCAGTCTCCTAACCAGTGCAGCAGTGTGAAAAGCAGAAAAGGCCCTGACTCTGTGTAAGCACTGCTCAGAATTACTTAAAATGTTCCTGTATTATCAATCCTGAGTTCAGCACAGATCCAAAACATAGACCTATTCCAGCCATTGTGAAGAAAACTAACTCTACCTCAGCCCAAATCAGTGCATTGTAATCCTAAATAACATTCTCTAGAGGACACTGCTTGAGTAAAAAGGTTGAACTAAATGACCTCTGGTGGTCTCTTACAACCTTATCTACTCTGTGTATTTTGTGACAGTGAGCCAGGCAATGGCTTAGATTGCAGGCCAGTCACTCATTAGAGATATACAGTCATTGTATCTGCTAAACACAATGTAAATCAGAATGATGGGATCAGCCTGCCCAAATACATATCATAAAAACATTCCTGTCATCACTGAGGCAGGAAACAAAAGAGTTCATGAAATGACTCTTCACAGAAAATGTGGAGATAGAAAACTGATAACCTACTAGGAGCAGTCACCATACCAGTTTTGAGGAGGCAAATTTATTGACATCTCACAGCATTCATCTTTTTATACCTCTCCTTTAATTGAAAAATTCATTAATCTTCTATTAGAAATTAATTTCCAGAATCTCCTTGAAATCTACTGTCTTCTTCTCATTGATTATTAATTAACTTGTGAAATTTCAAGCAAGTGAGAACAGTTTTTCTGCATAATGTCAATAGTCACCAGAAAGATCTAACCAAACCTCAGTTATATTTTCTTACTGAACTTTTTGGAACATTTCTGTATGGTGGTTCATAAATTTACTTAAGCAGCTATAGTTAGAAACAATCAGTCCTGGGGCTTAATATTGCATGTAATAAAACTTGAAAAAATTTATTTTTTTCTATATAAGAAATGAAAAATTTTATCTTGTTATAAATGTAAAAAGCTTTATAAGTCAAGAGAAAACTAAGCTCATCTAGTCACTCTGCGTAATAGAGACAGTGGTTATGATTTGCAGTATACTGTAGAAGCATCCTCATTCTTCTAAAGCAAACTACTGCTAAAGATAATTTTAGTAATAAGGAAGGGCAGTACTTTTCTATATCCTGTCTTCAGAGCACTGGTCCTGGAGGCAGGACTAAGAAACATCACTAAGGAGAAGATGAAAAAAACAAACTGCATAGCTATTTCAGCAGGGCTATAATTTTTAAGTTCTGGTACTTTTCACCAGCAGTGCCTACTTGGAAATCACCACTCCCAGGTGAGACTTCCAGCTCACTGACCACTCTGTGGCTCTAGGCCAGAATGAGGGGTGGAGTAGCTCATCAGAAGCTGGGTTAGGGATTCCAGGAGGCATGGTGTGGGCATGTTCCCAAGCTGCCTTTTGCTGACAGGCCTCCAAGGTCACCCAGTAAGGCTGCCATGTGGGCTCTGAGAACCTTTCGTACACACACTTGAGTTAGTTCTGACTCAAGAATACAACCCAATGCCTCACATTCTTGAACAGCAGATCCACTGAAACCCCAAGTGATTTTACAGTGTTTAAAGCCAAGTCATGAAAGATCTAACTCTGCAGCATACATACTTAGAAAGATGAATCTGTTTTCACATTTCTGTTTTAGTAAACACAATCTTTAATAAAGATTTCTCTGTGTACATTAAAAAACACATGACAAAGAATTGTCCATGCTTACAAAGAAAGTGTAAAGAACAGCCAGCTAACGAGGAAATACTTTTTTTGTGAAATGATGAAGAGATGCCCCATCAGTATATCTCTATTCAACTTTTGTTTCCCTTCATCTCCTTTGGGTACATTGCACCAGACAAAAAATAGCACGAGAAAATTCTTTTCTGAGGTTTTGGAGAGTCTTACTCACATCTGAATTTAAGTAGTCTGATTAAGGACTGTTTATCAATTTTTTTGTGAAACTGCCTGAGGTTCCCCAACTCCAATTAGAATTTGTCTGTGTGTCCTGTGTTAGTGAACTGATCTTGGTGTTAGCGAACTGATCTTGTTTACATACAGCCTTGAGAGTGCTTAAGTGAGCCCCAAAATTAATCTGTGTTCAGCCTTGTGAATGCTAGACACCCTGTGCAAGCCATAGAATGATTATTAATTGAGAGGATGAAAGATGAGGAATCACTGTAAAACATTTCTTACACAGTCTATTAATAATAGATAATAGTTTCTAATTTATTTTTAATTGAAATGTTAAAAAAGCTTATCTTACCCTTGTTCCTTGTCTAATATTTCTCTGCATGTTGTATGCTCTAATCACAGTACTGACACTGTCTTCACAATGCATACACAAAGTCTAATTGACAAAAAGCAACAGCGTAAGAAGGGAAATTAAAGGAAATAGAGGAATTTAGTGGAGACAGTATTAAAATCCTTCTCTTTTACTATGTTTGCAAGAGAACTGATCTTCCAGTCTTTCTGACTGTAGAATGACACTCTGGAGTGTCTTGAGCAACAGAGATTAAAGAAAGACACCTTAAGTACTTTGATTTACTCAGTTATCACTAGCTAAAAATACTGAAGGGTCATAGAGCTCCATTTTCATGTGCATTGACACAAGAAATGTACATTTCAGAAACTGGCTCTTGTCTATGCTTGAGGAATGTTTATTTTCACAGGGTAGAGAGCAGAAATCTCTTTTCCAAAAGGTCAGCAGTGTCAACAGTATCCTATTGGTAGATTTTCCTCCCTGTCTCTAGTGATGACAACTTGTTGTTCACATTACCCCATCCTAAAATGTAATTAACAAGAAACTTATTTTCACAATATTTTTTTGATATTAAGAATGCAAATGCACAATCATAGTAAACAACCTGTGGTGTCCTGTATGTAGTAGTAGCTTTATAATAGAAATAAAATACTGTGTCTTGTAATTTATTTTTTTAAAGAAGGAATCTTATGTCTTCTAAAAAAGTGAAAAATTGGGTTAAACAGTGACATATAATGCTACATAAATGATGATCCAACTAAGTTTTATTTAAAGATGAGGAAATCTTTTGCTATAACAACATATTTCTGTCTACCTTTTCTTGGTAAAATTTCCTATGTTATAGTTTACGAACTGCTTTCTCTTGTGGTATTTCCTCAATAGAAAGTTATGCTGATATTATCCCGAACAGTTAGTTCCCTGAAGAAATGAGTGTTTAGGCAAGGTGGTAAATCAGTCCAAGTTCTCACAATTTTACCTTCCTACATAATTGTAGAGGATTTAAAAATGGCTCAGGTTTTACAGCCATAGATATTGCAGAGCAGGGAGGAAATGTTCAGGAGTGCCTCCGAGAATTAGCCTTACTTGCAACAGAACATACTTGCAACTTTCATTGAAGTGGGGTGGATTTCTGACGACTAAATCCAAGGATACTACCCTAATTCTTCTCTGCTCAGCAAAGTGTTGTTTTCCTTTTTCCACCTTAGCTCAGAAATTGCATTGTTCATGCAGGACACAGCAGATCCCAGCTGCAAAGGCCTCTACCTAATGGGAATCTGTTGAGAACTTTAGTTCCCTGAAGCGGTTTACTGCCCCTGCCCAGACACTCCTGAGACCCTCAACCCCTTCCATGTGCCCAGGGGACAATGTCACCCTGGGGCTATCAGTGATGTAGTTATGCAGTAACATCCCAGGTCCAAGACACATGCTGCTTGGGCAGTTTATATATATTTAAAACTCCAAGAGATTTCACCCATGCAAACTCTTGAAAAATCTGTGGTTCTTTGATACACTTAATCACATAAGGAGGGCAAACTACAAGCATTTTCCCAAGAAAACTTCTTTTAATTTAGCGAGAAAATAAGCATTTTGGGAAAAGTTTCAAGGGCCATTTCATACTATCAAGGCAAAATCATTAAACCAATACCCAGCAAACAAAGACACAGACCATAAAAACACCCAGTCCAAAGCAATCAGTAAACCAGTTTACTAGAATACAAGCCCCTTGGCTATAAATTACCCAAGAGTAAAGAAAGAGAAAAGAAAGGAAAAAGAGATTAAAACAGTAAAGAAAAAAGATATTAGAATAAGACATAACTACCATAAAAGAATCCCATGATAACCATATCACAACAATAGGTTTCCAAGAAAAAGGTCAAGAGGGAGTCTATCTGTGCTGTATTTATGGGGTTTGGCTACCACTGCCACCCATTTCAGGTGGGACATCTGGGTTTCTGACCACTCAGTGCCCTCCAGTCCAGAGTGAGATGTGGTACAGCCAATCAGGAGCTTCAGGGGGTGTGGTGTGAATGGGCTGCTGCAAGGCAGCCTTGGTTGCCTTGGTTGACAGCCATCCAACAGCTCCCATGCTCTGTGGACTCGGCCATGTTGGCTGCAGACCATGTACCTGCAGGCCCAGGCCTGGCCCTTCACTCACACGTACACAGTCAGACAGGATGATTGATCTGACACAGTAAACGACCTAGTGAGATATGAATCCAGGCTCTCACATATGTCTGGCTACAGCTCCCTGAACAGGACTCTGTAAGTAGCTCTTCTCTTACAGGGGTACTGGGAGATGCTCTGCCCTGCCTCCAACCCTCTTACTGGGACAGATCTTGGACACATTTGTGGCTGATCCTCAGCCTGGTCAGGAGCATCTTCTTTGCTCCTGACTGGATCTCAATCCTGCCTGCTGTGTTCACACCCTGTGGAACTACACACATTTCTGAGGGTGTGATCAGCTCTGGAATTGTTCTAAGACCCTTGTGAGCAGCCTGACCTCGCTCTGCCTAGACAAGAATGAAACCTAAATTATCCTATGAATTGTCCCCCAAGTGCCATGTTCTGAGTTTATAAATCTGCAACCCCATCTACTGAAGTTGCACCTCTGTGCAAAATGCACTTTAGTATCATCAGACCAAAGTATGTATTGGTGAGGAGATATCTCAGCTCTAATCTTTGCTCTGAAGGTCTTCTTGTGTTTTAGAAGCAATAATCATAAATAAAATGGATCAGCTGTCTTTTATGTATTGCTTGATATTGACGGCTTCTTCTACTTCAAGGAGAATGTTTAATAAACTATGAAGTCATGTTCTCATTTTCTTATTTTCCTTGTCCTTTTCTTTTTCTCTACCCCAGATAATCATTCCTATATAGAATCAACAAGATGAGAGACACTCCCTGCTGTTGCAAATAAACTTTTCTGTTGATTATTGCATTTGCCAGGAGAGATAAGAGATGAGAGTTTGTATTCCCTGAGAGAGAAACTGGCATTGACCCTAGGTCTCTCCTGTTCTAGGGAAATGAGTTAGCCATTGAGGTATTTTATAAAAAGGAGAAAGCAGATACAGCATCATCACCGACAGTGCTTGAAAGAAAGTCATCATGCTTTGTTTCTGTGAAACAATTGGTAGTAGAACTAAGAAAGACTGATTGTCTGTGAATTTATTTTTTGCAGCTGATTGAATCTGTGGTCTATGAATATACAATCTCTGACTGAAGCTTTTCCTTTGATTGGGATATGAGTATACATGCTCTAATGTTACAGCATAGTAACAAATAAGGTGTAGAGTTTAAAATGAAATCTTTTGCCTCAGTCATAGCACTTTCAGAGTCTCTAGGCTTCTGACATCAAGTTTTTTAACAAGTAAGTGAAGTTGTGGGTGGGCATGGCTGGCAGGAACAGGCTAAATCTGTATTAACAGTTAAAAAAAGTCAGTGACTATTCTGTAGTCCTGAGGGCAAAGGGAAGGGCAAGCTCATGTTCATATATTTTTTCCTCTCTTTCTTGCCAGAACGGGCTGAGCTTGTTCATACTTCCTTGCTAACATGGTTCTTGATTTGTGATGTATCATTTGAGCTATGCCTGGGCTTTGGATGGAAAAGAGTTCTCTTATGTAAAATTTTTGCTAAGGCCATTGTAACAGACATAGTCATTGACCAGCGTGGAGTCTTTGCTCCATTTCAGATGTAGCCATTGAAAATACACATACACAGTACAACCTGTAACAAATAAGATTAAAATAATAAATATAGTTTAATACAATTTAAACCAGATGAAACCTGTTTTTTAGAGACACTTATGGAATAATAAAGTAAAAAAGCTACTGATTTTCCTGATTAACACACCTTTGCACCTGTCAGATGTGGGATTTAAGACATTACCACGCTCTTTATATTTCTCTGTTAGTAGTTCTGTAATGTTTTTACACTCAAAATGATATTTTTAGCAAAAAAAAAAAAATTTAAGAGTTAACAACCTAACAAAAATGCAACATATATAATTATTATTTTGGTTAGAGTGATACTAACACTTCTTTTTAAAAACCTAATTTTTTGATATTTAAAATTTTTGTACAAACAAATTGTCTGCCCTTTGTGCTCACATTTTTACTGTCCTTCTGGGTGCTAAGGACAATGCGATTAGTCTTCTTCAAGAAAAAAATAAGAATGAATGAGAAGGGGATTCAGGGATGAGCCATCAGCATTCCTTATTCTTTACCACAAGGTACCTGACATTGATGGTAGAGATTTCTTCCACCTGCTCAGTCATGGATCTGTCTGGAGTTATTTTCATGAGTTCTTAAAAAGCCTTTTTTGATCATTCTTTCTTTCTTTTGTTTTTGACACACATGTCCATTATGCAGTAATTCCTCGGGTTTTTTTGGACCTATATCACATATGGTTAGACCTTTACAGAATCACCATTAATCTACAGCAAAATAAGTCACTGCAGGAAAAGTGTAAAGCTACAGGAAAGAGCCCTCATAAGCCTTCCCTTATATTGAAGTCACGGGTGAAACAAACCCACAACTGCACATGACAATTATCAGGAAGTTCCAAGGCTGAAGCAACACTACTGTGAAGCCAGTAGTTTGCTGCTAAGAAAGTTTTATTGGTAAGTGGCCTTTCAGTTAACAGATTCTCACCATTTTTTTAACTCGTTATTCACTAAAGATAGTAGAAAGGAATGTAACTCAGAGTTGCTACCAGCAGAAGTTCAGAGACAAAATATTTGGTGTTCCATTTTGTGTCTGCTTGTCACTTAAGGGCTTTAAAATTTTACAACTTTACTCAGATCTGTAGATAAGTACACAATTTTTCCGTGGAAGAAGATACAGTGTTTTTGGTTTTGTTTGGATGGGTTGGTTTGTTTGTTTGTTTTCTGGTTGGTTGGGGGAGGGGGGGGTGTTGTGTGTTTGGTTTTTGTTTTTTCCCCCCTCACAGTACAGAGACAAGTTTAGCTGTCAGATATTGAAATTAGTGATCCTGGTTCTGTATCAAATTGCAGAAAGCTACAATAAACTTGCTAGAACTTCTCTCTTATCAATGACAAATAAATCATAGGGGTATTTATGTATGGTAACACTGTTATATATTCATAATAATCTCATTCATTATAATCTCATATGCCCACATATTCGTATCACCTATTTATAAATCAACAGTTTCAATATTGTGACTTCAGAGAATGGATTTATCTGTTACTTCTTTGTTTACAGATGCTAAATGGTGTCAGTTTATTTAAAAAAAACCCCAAACCTTAAGTGCTCTCTCAGTATATAGGATGAATGCTTTCTTCAAAGCAACAGTAAATAGTCATGAGTGGGATAGAAGTGAGTTTTGTGTTCAGAGTGAAAGGCTATAACAATCTCTTTATTGCAAAATGATATATACCAAATATTCCAAAAAGTCCATCTTAAAATCCCACATATTTTACATTAAGGTTTTTTATTTTTTAAGGTTAGGTGAAGTCTGATATTTGTGCATTATACAGTATTAAATTTTTTTAATGATTGCCACTGTTATAATACTAATGTTATGGCTACAGACACAAATCAGTATCAATAACAGCAACAAATTACATACCCCATCCCCTACTCTGATGTTGATATCTTAACCTTTGCGTCAAAACTACATTAAATATTTCTGCAATTCTCCTTACGGTACAATAAGAAAGGGTTTTTTTACAAGACAATAGATACTATTGTGTCAAATTGGGCAGTCAGAAAGCCCAAATAAAAGCAGATGATTAAGGGCTGGAAAAAGTATCCTGGCTGAAGAGTTAAAGGCATGCTATTTAAACTTTCATTACAATGCAATGACAAGTATGAACAGATTCCTCTAATTATTTTAGAGTAATAATACTAATCATAAACAGAAGTTAACTTACATTTAAATAATTGAAACATTTTTTTTTCCTCCTCATTTGTTCAAATAACTGAAAGTTACAGCTATGAGGATAGGTAAATAGGTGAACTTGACCTCAATATTTGGAGTCTTCTGAGTACCACTCTAAGGTAAATATCGAGAAACTGAATACAAATATTTCCTTTTTTTCCAAAAGAAAATCAACCCCCACCTTTTTAACAGCCGTATTTTTATAGTATCACAAGTTTTCTTCTTATCTGAATTTTTAATATAAATGTGATTTCTTTCATTGGCATTAAGATAAAAACCTGAAAAACTCACTTACTCAGAGTTCTTAATTCTAACAGCAAGTAAGTGTAAAAAGTTTGATTTTTGGTAAAAAATCTTGCTGTTGATGAGTTTAATCAATGTTTATAGGTGAAAGCAATATACCATTGGAGAGTGAAAATTCAGTAGAATAGTTGCAACAGAAGGTGGCTCAGCAGCTGCATTTGCACAGGTGGCTTTAAAATATGTTCCGTGTCAACTATCTAAAACCTCAACCTGCTTTCATTGAAGCTGATGGCAAAATTCGCATTGAATTCAGTGGGGGCAAGAACAAAGTTCCTACTGTGCCTTCAGAGAAATTAATCTGCTCTTCAGTTCTCATGTTATATACATATGCAGCATATAGTTAGAAGATGTCATATAATTAGGGTTTAAAAAAGCACTTGCAAAAGTAGACCTTAACTGAACATCTGATAAATTTAAAAATAACCCTTGCTTTTCTTTGAGCATTTATGTTTCACAAACTACTATTGACTATATGAGTCGTGTGAGTTTAGAAAGTATTTTTCCTATTGTTAGAAATATGGGAATCTATTTTATGTTGAGTAATT
The DNA here is from genome assembly GCA_013400695.1 of Neodrepanis coruscans. Lineage (NCBI taxonomy): Eukaryota > Metazoa > Chordata > Aves > Passeriformes > Philepittidae > Neodrepanis > Neodrepanis coruscans. The sequence goes on from VYZS01021424.1 coordinate 12,207, forward strand.
CAATAAATTATATTTGGTATCTCTTAGTTTATTAAAAGTGAAGACACACTTTTAGCCATAATTAAAGAAGGAGAATAAATAATGAAATGTAAAGTGAAAATTCATATTGTATAAATATTTTTAGAGTTCAGCCCTACATCTCTTGTTTTTCCAATCACATCCCTAAACAAAATTTTTTAGCAAAAAAATTATTATATCTGTAGTTACCTTTGTGTCATTTTTCTGCAGTATAGTCCAATGGGATTTGACATCATTCCATTGTTTTATTGTAAGTATAATTAAATATTTTTCTGTTATTTTAGCAAGAATTTAGATCGTTGATTTTGCATAATTTGTGTCCTGCCTTATCAGTTATTGTTGTTGATACCAAAGGTTCTATAGTTATAAGTGGTTAATGGTTATAAACCATTTTTATAAAGTATGTAATTTTAATAATTTATGCTTTTATAATTTATGCTTTAATTAATTTTTTAATTTTATTTTTTAATTAACCACTGTACCAAGAGCTATAAGACTTAATGTACAAGTGAGTTGTAAGTATGTGTTCTTTAGTTGTCATTGTGATTATCAGGGTTTCATGTCTCTGAGTGTATGCACACAAATATGAACAAATAATTAATGCCTTTGGTTGTCCAGGAACATTCCAGTCAGTCATCTGCATAAATTAATTAATGGACAGGATTGAGACAATGAACCAACTTGAAACCAGATGACTGACTGATCGAACCTTCACAATGACATATTTGACTAATAGTTACAGAAGCCCTCCAGATGGAAACTTTGGACAGTTTGGCAGCTCCTGCTGTGTGCCTAGTTCAGTTTATATGCCTAAGTGTGTTTATGAATATTCTGTCTGGAGTCTCCAAAGGACTCACCTAAGTCGTTCCTGCTACAGACATGACTGAATTGTTCCTATGTAAGACACCTGTGAACAACAGAAACTCTTCCTGCAGAAACAGTTGCATAGGACAGTCTTTTGTATGTAGAAGTTTAGCAGACGTTTTGTATGCATTTTAAATGCATTGAAAGTGATGAATAGTAGAGGGTTCACACAAAACAACAGGAGATTTGATTCTCCATGAAGTATTACACCATGCCAAAATTCCAATAAATTAAGTATTTTTTGCTTTTTTAACCAACACTGAATATCAGAGTGCAACTACATTTTTGCTTTTTAACCAACACTGAATATCAGAGTGCAACTACACTATAAGTGAGTCAATAAGCCAGTAACAAGCACCGACTCAAATTCAAGATTCTTGGATTCTTGAAATTATTCTTCCTGTCCTGAATCTGCAAAAGACATAGCTTTCCTCTAGGTGCCATACCATACCCGGATGTCTCATATTGTCTCAGTTTGTAAGTTGTCGCAAAGAGCATTGATTTTGTTTAGACGGCAGTATAATGCTCTTAAAGTTTTCTTTACAGATCTGAATTTTCTCTAGGCTCCATTGTCTGTATTGTCTGCATAAAGACATAAACATTTAAATATATTGACTCCTACTTCTCATGTCTAGCCACTTGAATTGTTCTTTTGCAATCCATAAATGCTTGCTTTGATACCCATTGACTAAAGAAGGAGCTCATACATCTACATTTAGACACCTCAGTGTCTTGATTCCCATTCCTGATGTTTGGTATCAAGTAACTCAGAATCTACATGGAAGAAGTCTTTGTTATCTGATGGGTGTTCAGCATCATAGAAGCAAAAATATTATATTTAGATCCAGTTATTAGAAAGTGAAAAGAAATATATACTAAAATTAATGTATTTTTAACAATAAGGGGAACTAATTATTGAAAGATCTTATTCTGGGAGGTCTTTAATGAGAATCAAATATCTTTCTTGAAGAAAACCAATTCTTATTTTCATCTTACACTTTTAGATGTTTTTAGAATAGCTGTTGCTGTAGTTTTCCTTCTTTTATATTTTCTGACAAGCTTAAGTTAATTAAGGACCTAAAGCTTTTTGTTGTAGCTATTTTGATGAGGATGCAGAAAACCTTTTGCTTATCAAATTAAATAGAAGGGAAAATAGTCTTGTCAATCTGGATAATGGTTCTGCATATTGATCAAACATATTCCTTATTAGATTTTTGAGACAGAAGATTGCAGTTTAATATCTAATAATTAGTCTTATGTCAGTCTGAGCAATTATAATTAGAGTGTGATTAACACTGTGATTGAGATTTGTCTATTTCTTTTCCTCAGATGTTTTTGCCAAGTTATTTTTCTGGCTCAAGTGCTGGTACAAATTGCTGGTACAGATTTTTTTTTATCTGTCTATCATCTATCTATCTATCTATCTATCTATCTATCTATCTATCTATCTATCTATCTATCTATCTGTCTATCTATCTATCTGTCTATCTATCTATCTATCCATCTATCTATCTGCTTCTATATCTATATTTATCTTTATCTTTAAAATCTTGTACCTTATGATTAAATGCCAGAATTTTTATACAGCAAGTAAGTATTATTAACACAAATTTTATGGCCATGATTGACATTTCCAAAGGTTTGCCTTTTCTTTGGACTTAATCTTCTACATCTGTTCTCCTGTATTTTTTCTGAGCAATACCTAGGTATTGTCAACTCTATGAGCAGATTTCTCAGCATCCTTTGAGGAATATTTTATTCATTGCAATTCAATCCTTGACTATAAGCTCCTGAAAAAACTCATGTTGGAGTAGTGTATTCCTTTATAGGCTCTATTCAAGCTTAAGGTCTGAATTGTTTTTAAGTATTTTAAAGCAGAACATATGTGGACTTTACACTGATGAAGCTTAATATAAAACACTCCTTGAAACATCAAATTTGAAAGACTGCTAAGACTTCAATTTTACCAAGCTTTGGCCTGAAAAAAAAATCACTAGATGCCTCCAGTTGGTCATTGTACACCTGTTCAGAATGATCTGGAATGCAATGGCATTTGGCATCTGCCGACTGCCCGTCTTGACCTAGACCATATACAAAGAAATACCTCAGAGAGAAGTATTTCCTGCATAATTTTATAATGATGAGGACATTGTTTCTATCACACTTCAGGATAGTCTAGTTGGAGGTGGAGGAAGAGATTAGGATGGATCACCTGTTTTTCCTGTGAATGCTTTATTACTCATTTGAAATATACAGGGTAATTATTTCAGAACCAAGATCTTACCTACAGGATTTATTTCTGCCATATTAGATTTGTATCCTTTTTGCACAGAGACACAATCTGAAGAAAATACAACACCTCACTGAATATCCTCTTTCAATCTGAATAGCCCATTGCTTAAAGATTATAATTAACCCAAAGAAATTTAAAACCATCATCTTGAATCTTTTTGGACAGAGGGATGAATTCAGCTTCCAAATACAATTCTGGGTAGATAATTGAGGACTGTGAAATTTTCAAACCTCAGCTTCCCTCACAAGAGGTGTAGATTTTATGCTATGTGTCACAGGAAAATTATTGCCTCATGCTTCTAATGCAGGAACATGAGCTCTAGATAGTTGTGCAATTTTGACACACTTGTGCACCTGTTATTTCATGCTGAATAAAATAGCCGTGTAGGAAGATCTCTGCTTTGCATGTTTTTCTTGAATACATTTATTGCACTTCTTCACTGTAGACAGATCCTATTTCTTTAATTCTGGGTCTTGATGCAGATATAATAGAGAAATGGTATCTGGTTTGTAGGTATCCAAGTAACTTCAGATATATAGTCTAAAATAACTTCAGACTTTAAAATAGTTGATTAAGAACTGCAAATTCAGTCAGATTACATTATATAAATTGTTATGTGAACCTTTCTCTAAAAAAAATACTGAAATTAACGCTATCTGCAGAAAAATACATTTATTCTTACAGTCATAACATAATTTTTAGGGATCTTTTTCATCTCAATAGATGTTATGTTAAAGCAAACAGGATATACACGATAGCTAAATTCTGTTCCATCAGTTTTTACAGCTGTCTTTCATTGGATCCAATAAAGAGAAAATGTTCTGAGTAGTGTCACTTTATTTGCTGAAACAACTGTTTGTAAGCAGTTTTAAAAGTTAGGACTTCATGTTTGCTCCTTCCAGCATTTTGTGAATTGACTTTATCTCACTTTAGCATCACTAAAGTTAATGCGTGTGTATCCAAGATATACAATGATTAGTAGGTGCACTTTTCACAGCCAAATTCTAAATATCTTTCCAATTTATTTTCAAAATATAACTTACATTTTAATTTAATTGTACTAAACACAGGCATTTCATGATTTGCCATCAAGCAAATCATGGTTCACAATCACACAATTGAAAAGTGGCTACATCAATATATAGCAAACATTCTGATTGACTGAAACGTAATGTCACGGAAAAAGCAGAACTGTAAAACATGAGGAGAACAGGGATTATTTATGAGAATTCCTTTTATTTTCAAATATTTTATAAAGCCTTTAGAGATCTCTAAATTTTTAAATAATTTTGTGAACTTTTAAATACACAATGAAACTCTTGGCAGATGATAAGGAGAATTTTTTCTTTTTTTTTTTCTAAATTGAAAAAGCTTGAGAAAGGAAGGGGAGGGATATTTTGCTTTCAGTTTTGATTCAAAAGAGCCATAGAATATCTTCTTCAAATATTTACTGTTTGATTTTACCTTGCATTTCCCACTTTCTGATAGCGGGTCTATTGAGCATCAGTTGATCTTCTGGTTTTACTACCACTTGTGACACTCTGAACACTAAAGTTAAACTTAGGAGGCCTTCTGTTATCTTCTCTTGGCTCAGCTATTTTACTGCTTCATGTCCTTGGGCAATTGCCTTAACCAAAGCAGCAGCAAATTTTCTCTCATTGCATGTCTTGTTACTACTTAAAGTTTTTTTCAGGTAGGTAGAATCAAATGCGATCTGGCCAGGAGTGGTCTAACTTAGGGTAGAGCAAAGGACAAGTCTAAATACACAAATCTACAAAACCAGCCCAAGCACGAGCTACACCACAGCCTAAGCAGGGTCAGTTGAGCCTCTTCAGGGTGTGTAGGGACAACTGACCCCAAAGAGAATTCAGCCATCAGACAGATCACAGAAGTAGCCATGGAATTTCTTTTTCTATATATGTCAAACTAAAGCTATTAGATGCTGCCTTTGGAGGGATGATTGAATTTCCAAGGAGTTTTTCACCCAATCAGCTTGAGCGGGAATGATATGAGTGATGTGCATGTGTTTTCCCTGTGATTTCTGTGCATTTCTGCCCTCTAGTTTGAGTAATGATGAATAAATAATAAATTGAAGGTAGTTTGTAACTAATTAGTTCCTGCTTTGGGTAACAGAAGCTCATTGGAACAGGTGTGGTCTCCTACCATGCATGCCTGCGGTACCATGCTCATCATGCTGGAAGCCTTTAATCACTAACGTTTTAAAATTAATGAACAAAGCTAAAGAAAGAAGTTAATCCAGACAAAAATAATTTATCCTTTTCCTAAATCTGTATTTAATTACTCTTAACCTGATCTCATATATGATAACACCATCACTAGGTAAAGGTAAAGGACCAGAATCTGACCATATTTTCACTAACACATGCTTATAAATGAAATCCCAGTCTTAAAATCCTTGATATATTGTGTGGGCAGTAAAATCCTAATTTCAATCCCCTAGTAAGACCCTGTCAAAACATGTAGGATATGTATTCACTTATACTTGACTCATATAACCTTCCACTTAATTTCCACTTAAAATTGATATAGATTATTCATACAATCTTTGTAAGAAAAAGCCTTTCTGGATTTAATATATTGAATGTTTTATGATGAACATAATCAAAAATAGTAAGAGTTAAAAAACTTGGAATATTTTTTAATAAACACTTATTGTCTTTAAAATATTTTAAAATATTTTTATTTATTAAAGAAAATCAAACTTATAAATATTATTTTTATATATATGCTTATGACCACATTAGCCAGAGAGAAAACTCTTAGAATCTTTAGAGAAAAATATTAAGCTTTCGTGGTTTCTGTAGACTTCTGTATCTGCTACCCATTTAATGATATATACCATGTACTACATTAAGAAGTTTCACAACTTTGCAATGATTTTATGTATCCAGTTTTATAAAAAAATTGTTAACAGATTTGTCTTTATTTAGAACTTATATTTTGTAATTTCCTGACCAAATTAGGAAATGTGTATCATTTGATAAGTATTTGCTATATGATTTATTGCCTATTTTCCATCTGTGCACACAAGATTTGTTCCAGTTCCAGTGGATTTCCAAAAGGCTGTGTGTTTTCAAGAGGCTGTGTGTTTCCATCTTCAGCGCTTTGGCTTGAGGGGTTCAACTGGGACTCTGGTGTTAGGGCTATGTCATTCAGCTGGCTTGATTCTTTTATCAGCAAAAAAACTGCTGAAACTGAAGACAGAGAAGTGCCTGGACTCATGTCCAGCCTCCCCTTCTTCTACTTTGGAATGCCAGTAATTTTAGGAAGCCATTGTATTCTGGATGTGAGAAATCCCGATCTTCTCTTTCCATCAGCTACAGCCTCTGAAATAAGATTTTCCTGTGTGGCTTGCAAAGTTACAGGGAGCTGTCTATTCCTAGTCTACTGAGAATACTTTCCATACTAAGAATCTGGAAAAAAAAAAAAAAAAGATTAAAAAAAAAAGATTGTGGGATTTTGATATTTGTTAGTTTGTTTTATTTTTGAGTTTTTGGGGAGGCTTTTTTGCTTGCTTGCTTGGTTGGTTTGTTGTTTTTTTTTTCTAATGCTGACACTAACCAGAAAACAATCAAATGGAATGAGAAAATGAGGAAGGGGTAGTGGGAGTTCTAGATGGAAGGCACCTTGACAGGACATCTCAAATGAAAACACAGAACATGCATGTAAATACAAGATAACAATGTCTGTTAGATACTGTGGTGGTTTTAC
>VYZS01021425.1:7234-30695 GCA_013400695.1 Neodrepanis coruscans
CTGTTTCTTGGATTAGTTTGCTGCATTGCTGAACCAATTTCATTTTGAAGGGCAAGGAGTGAATGTGATGGATTTATCTTCAGAGATGAACAAACATGGAAGGAATCCAGTAAGTCATAAACTAGAAGATCAAAAAAAGGTAAGATTATTTTTAATTATACTTAATTATATTTGAACCACTTACTTACAAACTCTTTCATGCTTTTTCAATAAACTGGGAATTAATGTGTTTTTGAGGATAAAGTAGCCTGCTATGCTCATACAACATTGCAGTACAGAGAGCTCCATGAAGTTGTCTAGCAAACTATTTGTCAAAACCTGTGCTTGCTGGCCTGCTGATCTGAAGTAAAAAATCTGACATCAGCCTGAGACTGTGTGAAATCTTTGTTTTTACAGTGAATGTGTGTATAGACCCTTCTTATTCTATGCTATCAGTAGTTTTTCATAATTTGTTGTTCCATTTTTATCCTTCAGTATCCAAGGCAGTTTAAGCATGTAAATTCATGCTTCCAGAATATGAGAAATCCTTCCAAAAAATCCCACTTCTGCAACAAACTGTCCTAAAAGGCTCACCATCCCAGTTGATCTTTACTTATTCATACTGTGGNAACAAAAGCTTTTTAAAACGCTATGGTGATTTTGAAATTCGCAAGAGTGAACTGCAAAGTTTTCCTCAGCTCATTTGATGGCTTTCTTAGTCACTTCAAGTCATTGATGTTCAGAGATGGTGTGTGACGGAAAAAAAAGCACTATGTCTCNGGCAGTTTAAGCATGTAAATTCATGCTTCCAGAATATGAGAAATCCTTCCAAAAAATCCCACTTCTGCAACAAACTGTCCTAAAAGGCTCACCATCCCAGTTGATCTTTACTTATTCATACTGTGGTGTGGAAATATTTCTAATGTTTATTGCATAAACCTCAATTCAATGTTTTTTTAATATTTTTGGGAAAATAGAAGAAAGACCCATGCTTTAATTGGTCCTTTGCTATTACATTAACAGAATTTTCCTGAAAAACTTTTTTGTTTGCTTAGTTTTGTATGCTTTTTAATCTATAGTTTATTAAAAGTTCAAAACTTTCTAATTCTCTTTGTGCCTGGGCTCTAGCATAAGGCCTGCACTGAATGACAGCCAGCAGAGGGGATGTGTTCTGGTGTAGTGGCTGTGACTGTGACTATGGTGTTCTTCATACAAGGCCTCAAAGTGAGATTTACTGGCCTCTTTGAATTATTGCATAGGTTCAGTAAGACTGTCTAAATCATATATTAGAGCACAGGTTATGAACTTAATTTTATACAGACTGATAATAAATGATGTTGTGTTGGGTCCATTTTTTTAATTTTTGGTATGAATATTGATGTCTAATGTTTTAAATAATTTTGATCTTGTTTGGGAAATTAAAATTAGGGTAATTTATGGACAACAAAAGTGAAACAATTTTAAAACCTGTAAAATCAAATACATGGTTTTAGTGCTTCTGAGATTTGTATGTGTTAATTATTCAGTCATAGCCAATAGCTCTTTAAAGTGCAGAGAATTGTAGGAAATATATCATGATAAGACACGTGATGAAATTATTTTGGAAACTGTATTCAGCCTTTGAGCATTTTTTGTGTAATGGAGAAGAGAAATATATGATAAAAGATAACTTGTTTACAGCATGGGACTTTCTCCATCTCGCAATTCCTACCCTTCTGTGGCACAAAAGCTGAGAAACATTGGTATTAATCTCACCATCCAGTGAATTTTCTGAACCATTATTATGTGATCTGGAACCAAGTATGCTTGAGTCCCCTTTTCCAACAACCCCCCTCTTATTTCAAAAGGATTTTTTTCCCTTCATGTCTAATACCTGCAGATTCACTTCTAGAAACTAACTCCTCAGATTGCTTAGGAGGAGAAGGTTTGTTTCAAAGAGGATCTGCTGTACCTCAAGGTCAAATCTTTTCTTTGAGCCAGTCTGTGGATGTTTTATCCAGCTGTAGAACTATAAAATGACCACGAAAGGCCCTGCAGCTGCTAAAAGACTCTTCTTCTGTGCTGTGGTTGATGCTGAAGAAGTAAATGTGATGATAATAAACTTAAGTCCTGTTAGTTTTCAATTCATTCATGGATCTTTAGTATTATTTGAATACATTGGTATTATCAGTGCTAGTATCATTACAGAACACTAATATTTTAGTAAAAGAAGAATCTAAGGTGATGGGGAAACATAAGAGGAAGTAGTAATTTGGCTGTCTTGTTGTGCTACTTTGGCTCTAAAGCAAATTTTGAGATAAATGGACCACTTTAGGAAATATTTTCTGACTTAGTGGCTGACATGGATGCCTTAGTTGCACATTACCTGGATCAGACCAGGCAAAAGCCAAGCTGAATCTCTTGGATACCTTATGTCTTTTCAATAAATGAAAAATACTGTATTCTGGGAAGACTCAACTGCAGTGTTGCTGCAGAATGTGTTGTTACTTGACTGTTTTCTGCATGAGTAATTTAGAGATTGAGAAAAAAGTTCCATATACAATTTCTCAGATTGTGCCTTGTGGTTTAACTTTTCTAATAATTTCATAGCTATGCTATATACATGATATATACATAAAAACACATGGTTATTTTTCTGCGATCTGGATTTGGGCCTGGACGACTATGTTTATGTAATTTCCATGTTGTTAGTGTATGAACTATCCTGTTTGTATGACACTCAGATATACTCTTTATCTCAAACCCCATAAATGCTATGACCTGTGTTTCAAATAGGTGCCTTCTTCTCTTGTGCTGTGGAACTATCAAGTTCCTTAGCCTTTCTGTAGCTTCAAGATGCAATGACATAAGCAACAGCCTACTTATGTTTGTGGGACTGGTAAGTGTCTCTGGCTAATGCTCAGGTGTTTGACTCTCTTGAGTACAAAATGAGGCTTAGCCATGAAGTGAGAGGTTTTGGTAGCCATGTGGAAACCTTAGTCCAATTTCTGTGGCTGAAGTGTTGAGGAAAAGAGGGAGGCATGCTAATAGAAGACAGTGCAGAGAGGAAAAGGGTTTTAGAAAGGTCATTGTAATCAATTAATTTAACCTCTTACAGAACACAGGCATAGGACTTCCCTCCTCAAATTCTTCTATCTGAGTGCAAAGCCTTAGGAAACTAGAAATGAGCTGGAATGGACAGTTCTGGGATGTCCATGAGTTCCTTCTGCTTGAGGACTATGTGTCCATGGTAACTTTATCTTTTCTTTCTCCAAGCTGGATGGGCCAGCCATACAGCTTCATCCATGCAGGGATTTCAGGTTAAATATCTTGCTTCTGCATTCATTAGCCCTTCCCACAGTGTACAATAGTTTCTTATTAAATAATTATGATAATATTTAAGGCTTTAGGATATAAATTCCAGTGAGTGGCAGATGCATATATTGCTGTTTACAATATAGTGTGTGAGTTCATGATTTTAGCAAACGTTAAATGGCTGAGAGAGCTATGAACTAGCCATTTGAATAACACACTTATGTAGACAACTTGTTGCAAAAAAACCCCATTTTAAAACGTGAAGAAACTGCCTTATCTATCTGTATTTCACCATTCAGAAGGGTTCTACTGTTTTCAGAATCAACATAGCAATTTGTAATTTGCTGCTATATGCATGGTTCATGCTAGTCAATCTGTAAAATGTATATTCAAAATTTCCTGACTACTTCAGTAATTTAATTTTAGTATTTCCCCTACAAGAAAGTCCCATTGTGCCCATTTCTTTGACAGACTATCCAGATTACATTGTATCTTCAAATAACACCTGCTTGCTGCAGGCAGTCCAAGCCAAGCCTTTGAATGATGCTGCAGCTGTGGCCCTGTTAAAGTCTGGAGACTGGGGGGAGTGGCGAGTCTGAGAGCATGCTTCAGTGTGGGCATAGGGATGTGTCCGAGGCAACACACAAGTAAATAACACAGGCTGCAGAACCCTCAAGTATCACTTATGTACATGATCCTTTGTAAATCTCTAAAATTGTTTCAGAAATATATTTTCTGAAATATATGTTTCAGAAGCATAATAATGCTGCTCAGTAACAATAATACTCCAGTCCCTTAAAGGTTTGGGATATGCTTTGTTTGCCAACTAATTTACTGCTTTTTGTTCCACAATGTCTAGGGTGATTCAGACAAGCCCTCTGAGTCCCTATCCTGACTCACACCAAAAGATGTGTGCCTAGATTTGAAACACATTATGCAGCATACAACAGTAATTGCATTCTTGCAGAATTTCTTGTTTCCAAAATAGGAAACTTTGCACTTCTGCTTATACCACTTTTCCATGGCTTGGAACTCTGCACACCCAGAATGCTTGCTGTGATCACAGAGGTAATTCTTCATCACATTTTCTTTTAAGTTCTTTTGACCAAAGGCTTGATCCTTTTGTTTAGAGGTTGTCTTGGTTTAAAGACAAATATTAGGATGCACACTCCAATAAAATTAACGCCCTCCCCTTTTTATTCCTTTCTTTAATATAAACAAAAAATGTGAGGCAGTTTACTGACAAGGAAAAGTAGCAGCACCACAAGGATACAAGGTTTACCCACAAGAAAAGGAAGTTCACCGTGTCACGTCGTCCCCTGGGAACAAAGGGGAAAAGGAATGGCAGAGGGTCCTCCCTGCCCACCCCCCTCATCTGCCCAAGCAAACAAAAGAAAATGGAAGTAGTGGCAAAACAGGAGGCAAAGCAAAAACTCAGGAAAGCTGTGCTGCTCACAAGGAGCCACACTACCAAGTTTCCCACTCTACACCACCTGGTTAGGTTCATGTCTTAACTGCAGCAGTGGTACGAGTTTGGAGTCTCTTTGTTCCCTGACACGTCATCCCGCTTGGCTGGGCTGCGGGTGGTAGGGATTTGTTTCACGTTCGCGCTCTCCGACTCGGTGATCCCGGCACTGTCAGGGTTCTGGCACGGGCAGCAGTTCTGCTTGGTGAGCAAGCGATGTGCTCAACCGTCCAGAGGCGGCCCGGTAGTGAGCAAGACTGTGGCAGTGCAGTGGCTGGCTGCAGTGGGGGGCAACCCCTGAACTGCTTCGATTCCGGCATGACGTGGCCAGGCAGCAGATCCTGGCTTGGCTGCCGTCCTGGCGAGACAGGCACGTTTTCCAGTGGTGGACCGAGAACAACTTTTACAAGTGGCAAACCTTCCCTCTCCAACTCCTCACCCCCTTCAGATGATGTCTGAATATTCATTATTATAGCTCTCTTCTCTGGCTTCTGACCATAAGAGAGGCTGATTAAAACCGGATGAAAATGAAGGGAAGTTTTTAGCACTTCACCATCACCTCCCCAAACTTACGCTTTGAAGTTAAATATGAGAAAGTGCAAGGGTCTCAGTTGTTTTCAGAACAAATAGCATTGTTTCCTTCAGTCTTTCTTTTTGTAGACGGATGAGTGATTTTTAAATAGACACTAAGACTCTATTACTGGGCAGTAATTAAATATAATTAGTTAGCAGGAATACCAAGTAAGCCTTGTATACTGTTTGATGTTTTGCTGATCTCCCTGGTAGCCGTTTGGAGATTAGCTAAAAGTCCAATGATCAGTTCATTTTTGCTTGATATGGTAAAGTAAAAGTTTACTGTCAAAAGCATCAGGCAGCCTTGATATGCAATCTTTTAAAAATTAGATCAGGAGAGGTTTAAAAGGGAGAGATACAATAGGACTAAATAACATGTATAACACGCTGATCCTCCATCCTCTGCCTGATTCGTCTTGGTCAATATTCAGTGCATATAACAGCATTTCAGGAAAATCAGATGTCATCACGATGAGGCAGTTGGGCTAGAAGCATAATTTGTTCTCATGAACATGCTTGTACTGCTGTGTCTATGCTCTCCATTTTCATGCCTCAGTTCTCACTTTTATGAGTAATTCTGTAGTCACCTAATAACTGTTTTTAAAAATAGTGGCATGAAATCTTGGGCAGACCAGAGCTGTTGTTGCTCTTGTTTAATAGCTCATTTTTATTTCAAGACCTGGGATCTGAATGATGTTTCTTGTTATATGAACAAAATTGTTGAATTTCCCATTCTGTTTTTGTTTCTCTCTCTGAGGCTGCTCTAACTGAGCTTTCTCTCCCATCCCTTCACCCACCTGTCCCTCCTACACATATGTACATGTATGTTCTGTCTCGTTTTTGTCCATCTGCACATCTACGTCTCTGTCAGGGGATGCTTTGCAAAAAACTGGAGGTTGCAGATCTGATGAAAAGTCAGAGACTCATTAAGCTCAGTGTTCACCGTTATCCCTTATTGCACAACAGCTGACAGGGGTTTTGTGTTTGGGTTTTTTCAGGACATTTATCAAGTATTTTAACCAAAAATAGTGCAGTAAGGGAATGGTGAGGCATCTTCAGGGCTGAGCGAAGATATTTATTCTTTCTTTGCTTTTTTCTTCGATACCATGGAATTAGGCAGTGATAGGAAGAGCCAACACAGCTGATAAAAAGATGTTGGAAGGGCTGTGGGTATAAAACTACAATTGCTTTTCTATATCAACTAGTTACGTATTGCCACTGTTATTGCTTTCCTTAAGATGTCTCCCTTCATGCATTTTGTGTTTCAAAAGTTTTGCCAGAAAGACTTGAATTATCTCCCTGTCTGTCAAACCTCCTTACCACCTGACTCCTCTCACTGTCTGAAATGGTTCTATGCACTCTGCTAGGGCAGTTCAAAAACACAGAAAAACCCACAAGCTCAATAATTTACAAGCTCAATAAATTGAGTTAAATATCATTTTATGATATATGAAGCCTGTAGTTAATAATTCATGAAGTAAATTCATGTCCTCTGCTGAATATTAACACAGCCTTTCCTCCCTATTAGAGAACCATGATGTAAATAAGATAGTACCTCTTTCTTTGTTATACTTTTTCATTTTTACTGCCTTCCCAAAGCCACTACCTTCAGCAAACACTTCATTACAGTGGTAGTATTTTGTCCCAGTGTGGCACCAAAACAGCTAAGGAATTAAATACTGGTTAAATTAATTCTTAAAAATATATTGACTGGTCGTTATTTATATTATGTTAGTATGCCTTGGTTTTGTAGACAGTTGCTTTACTTCCCACTTGGTATCAGTTTTATTTATTGTTGCTGTTAATTCATGCCTGATAACTGAGTAAAACTTGGTTTTATTCAGAAATACCAGGTAAAAGTGGTACAGGATGTCATCACTGCCTGCTTGGAAGGAAATCAGCTGCTTTGCAGTTGTTACTTCCGGCAGATTTTTGCGTAATTAGATAGCTGAAGTGAATACCATTTTGTATGTATGTATGGATACAATATGGTATTGGATATGCACTATAGAGTTGGAAGAAGGTGGCTTTTTGTTTGATTTGATTAAATCCTTCCCCCTCTCCCCCCAAACAAGCTAACAGACTATTATTTACTGACCTTGGTCTTCACTTACTGCTAACAGCCAAGTTTCCAATTTCTACCACTTATGTTGCTAGTAGAAAATATGTGAACTATTTTATCTTAAAAGGTCTTCTTTAATTTGGAATAAGATACAATAGTTAAGAATAAGAAAACAGAGAAATAAATAGAAATAGTATCTCAGGAATGTACAAGATGCCCTAGGACACCTTGATGGTTCCAAAATACTTTCAAGATTTTAATTTGTCACATATAAAAGAAAAAAAAAAGACTAAAGGACTTTCCACTATAAATCCTGCTTTTTATTGCTATTGCTCCTATTTCAAAAAAAGCTCTTGTTAGCCTCAGTACAAAGAAAAATTCAAGTTACAATAAATAGCTAAGCTAGTAAATAAAGGCACATATATTTTTGTTGTTTCTCTGCAGTGGAATTGCAAAGTAACTGTAATTATTAGTTAGTATTTTCCTACTCTTACCACTGTTATTTTTCAAAGTGTCTCTGAATCATATTTCTGTATGCTTTTCTCCTGAAGGTATCATATGGGAAAATCTTATGAACTTCAAGGATGAGATGCTGAATTGATCAGTACCTTGTCCTATCTTTTACCTTCTAAGAAGCAGCACAAGCTTAAGAAGCAGTTATATAGAGCACTGTATGGTGAAGAATTTGAACTTGGTCTTGTAGCTGATACCTTGTCTTGCACTGTTACATTGTTTTGGTATTTTTATCACCCAATTTCATGAAGATCATATTTTCACAACATCCTTTGAAGTTTTTGCCATTTGAAATCTGATCTTTGTAATTGCAACTGCATTAAGAGTCTGCTATCCTGCTTTTCTAAATCTTGTGGATTATCTTGTCTCAATCTGGGCATTTAGAGTAAATGTCTGTTTTTTTTGTCCCCCTCCTCTTGAACTTTCGGTGAGATCCTTTACTATATAGAACAGGCTTCATACAATAAATTCTAATAAAAGAATAGCCAAAATTTCTTTCAAAATGTTGGAATTAGTATGTAAAAATAACTTGAACCTCCCGCTTACCCCAGTTTTGGTCTAGATCTGAATGTCTGAGACACAAAAATCACTAGAGAAATGTTGACATGGATGTAACTAAAGACAGGTTTTTTTTCACTTTGCTAGTTTTTTGATTTTTATTTAAAGGGAAAAGTACTGCTGTGTTTACAAAGTAGTTGGGAAAACCTGTTGTGGTTATTTTTACCACATTTACATTGAGCTGGTTTCTCTAAATCACTCTGTAATGTTACCTTGAGATCCTAAATTCAGGCCAAGGACCCTGCAGCTTCCTAATTATCTCTGCAGTCTTGCAGTACAAGTAAAGCAATACAAATGTTGTTGAATCTGTGTGTCATGCAAGTAAATCCTGCTGTTTGCTTCTCTAATTCCTCTGGAAGGTTAACTGTTGAAATCTGAAGGAGAAGCATCTGCTGCTGCTGCTATATGAGAAGTAAACGAGTGAGGGTCTGTAGTGCAGTGCGCCTTTGTGAGAATGATCTAAAGACCTTTTTAGAAGGTAAATGCTTAAGCAAGAAGTTTCTTGTGAATCTGCATTTTGTGTTTGCTTATAAAGCAGTGTTAATAACCTTTTAAACTCATTCTAGATAGGTGTGGCCTAAAACAACATATTAGAGGACAATGCTGCCTGGTATTGTGTCTTTTAGCTTCTGAATAGAATCATGTGGTGGAACACTATGTGATTGCTGACAGCAATTAGTAGTAGTCTCAAATTGAACCAGATCTTGTTTTCTTAGACACAATATGTAAATACACACACTGAATAGAGAAAAAGAGAAAAGGTTGCATGAATGAAAAAGGGATGCACAGAAAATTTAAAGCTTAGCTTCTACAAATGAGTTTTTCCTAGGATTTTTGCATCCTTACTAAAGGATATACATATGAAAAAAAAAAACCAAACAAACCTCAAAACTTGTAGAATTAGGGGCAAGGTATATTGTGAAGGTCACATTAGTTTGTCTCATTAGTTACATAGTGCACTCAGCCCTCAAATGTGAGTCTCTGGAATTTGTATATTGTACCACAATGGAAGACTGTGCTTATTATGCCGTAAACTGAAGTGTCAGGATGCATTCATGCTGTGTTCCAATAATACTGCTGAGAAATACTTTTTTTTTAATGGCTTTTCTCCAGTGCTCAAGTACAAAAGAATGCAAAGGCAGGGAAGTACTCTGGAATTTGTTATCTTCCTTCTTTTCACAGTTGGTTACCAGCAAGCACATTCAAATCCATTTTGATTTGATTATGTTTATATAAGTAAGTGTATATACAAACTAACATAGTTACATTCCATATTTCCTGCAGGTAAATAAGGAAAGCTTCTTTGTTAGAAGAGAAGCTGATAGAGCTACTGAGTTTAATATCAATGTATTTCCTCTATTTCACAGCTGGGGTTTATCATATTTGTTACTTGATATTTTCTTGATTGTTTTGTGTTTTGGGGTTTGGTTTTTGTTTGTTTTTTTTTACTTCAAGGTACTCAACAGTTAGTTCAATAAGCCCTAGAATATTCTTTTTGTAACATGTTAAAGTGAAGTAAAATTGTATCTCAGTAAGTACTGCTGTATGCAGGATCCATACTTTTTTTAATATTAAAAGTTCTTGATGTCTTCTAGAATTGTCAGTATAGTGCTTAGACTTGTCCCTTAATGGCGCTCTTGCCTGAGTGACCAAATGTAGATTTGCCAGGGCAACTTCCAGGACAGCTCCTGGAATACCGGGCTGTATCTGAGGTACGTAGCAAAGCATCTGTTGTACCACGTTAACATTTATTATTTGTAAAGGAAAAATAAACCTGTAGTTGAAATGTAAGTCAGCAGGCTGCCTTTATTAGTTGTTCTTTTGGTATTATTTTTCTGCTTTTCCTTTCTTTTTGTTTTTGCTGTTGTTTTCTCCTTCCTGTCAGAAGTATTCTCCTTACTTGTCATGTTCCCTCTCTCCTTGCTGCATATTTGTTTCCCTCCATATGTTTTGTTTTCAGTTTCCTCCTCCTGTGCTCAAATTACCTCTGCTTATCATTTTTTTCAGTGTACATGCATATGCAGAGACAAAGATTAGTTTGTGTGTGAATATGCATGTCTGAGTGTGAAAATGTTTTACTTTCTCTGTATTCCATTTGTTTTCTGATTCTTCTGGAAAATAGTATCCTTAGCTGTGGGCACATCTGTGCAGTGCTTAAAACAGGAGTCACATTTCTGTAACTAGGGATTTTGAGTCTTTTAAAACAACAGTAGTAGTAATTATATGATTTCAAAGTCTAATTTTTTTTAAATTGATCTTTTTCCCTAGAAACCTGTATTTTTTTGGCCATAAATTTGTGTTTACTAGCTTCCTTTCAAGGAAGCTTGTCAGTGTTAGTCAGAAACATGGCAGTTACTCTTAGCCCTCAACAGAAGGGGTGCAGCCTTATAATACTATTGATCTCTGTGCCATCTCATTGACATGGAGTAAAGTTTCTCTTTGTCTGAATCCCTAAACTGATGCCAGTAGTAAGTAGCATGGTAAGCCCATGACAGGGGGTAGTTATTTGTAAGTATGGTGGAGGCATTGTACCCATAAAAGAAGACTAGGGAAAAGCTGCCAAAAATCTTTTTTTTGTTGTTGTCGTGTCCATTATGTGTCATTTGGAAGGAATAATTTTCAGCTGGTGTTTTTTTTGGCTTGATTGGAGAGGTCAGGTGACTTTGGATTTATTGTTGGGAACTATGATACACAAAGTGATTATGCATCATAACCTCTAGAACACTAGCAAGTATAGATAAAGCAGGAATAAATGTGGTCCCCATAGGTGGACATCATTTAAAAACAACTTTTACGTATGGTTGTTGCAAAATATGATCTGTTGTCGTGAAGATTTTTTTACTTACTTGATATACAGTGATTGAAGTACATACTAACTTCTTGATGATGCTGATGCCTTCTTTTAATTTTCTTGGCTTCTTAAACAGAAATTGCTTTTGACACCTGTAATTTTTAATGCCGTTGATGTATGTGGTGGGTTGACCATAGCTGAATGCCAGATACCCATCTGCAATGGGACAGAGGAGAGAAAATGTAGCAAAAGGTTCATGAGTTAAGGGTAGGGAGAGGTCATTCATCAATTACTGTCATGGGCAAAACAAGCTCGACTTGGAGAAATTAGTTGAATTTATTGCCAATCAAAATCAGAGCAGGAAAATGAGAATTAAGGTAAATCTTAAAAACACCTTCCCCCCACCCCTCTCTCCTCGCCAAGCTCTACCTCCTTCGCCTCAGCAGTGCAGGGAGACAGGGAATGGGGTTTGCAATCAGTTTGTGACAGGTTTCTGTTACTGCTTAGAGGGAGGAATTCTTCCCCTGCTCCAATGTAGTGTCCTTCCATGGGAGACAGTTCTCTTTGAACTTCTCCAGAGTGAGACCATCGCACAGGTTACAGTTCTTCACTAGGTGCTGCAATGTGGGTCCCTTTCCACAGTGTGCAGCTCTTCTGACACAGCCTGCTCTAGCTTGAGTCCACCACTGGATCATAAGTCCCAGCAGAAACCTGCTTTAGCCTGGGCTTCTCTCTCCACAGGCTCACGAATCCCTGTCAGGAGCCTATTCCAGCACGGGCTTCCCACAGGATCAAAGCCTTCTTTCAGGCATCTACCTGTCCCGATGTGGATCTCCTCCACAGGCTGCAGGTGTGTCTCTGCACCCCTGTCAACCTCCATGGGCTGCAAGGGAGCCCCGGCTCCAGCGCCTAGAGCACCTCTTCCCCCTCCTTCTGCACTGACCTTGGTGTCTGCGTAATTGTTCCTCTCACATATTCTTACTCTGTTCTTCTCTGAGTGCAATTACATTTGTGCAATAACTTTTTTTCCCCTTTAAAAAATGTTGTCCAAGAGGAACTACTCCCTTCTCTAATTGGCTGGGCCTTGGCCAACAGCTCTGTGGGACACAGCAGAGCTGCTGGCAGCTTCTCACAGAAGCCACGCCTATAGGCCCCTCATCCCAGCTGCCAAACCTGGCCACCCAAAACCAATACAAGATAGCAGATCAATATTACAGTCAAAATTCTGCAAGGTGGTTATTTAGTTTGCCTGAACCTACTCTATAATTTGAGTGGAGCAGTTACAGCTTTGTGAAACAAAGTGAAAAATGAGTGTTATGCAATAGCTTATTAATAATGTAAGTATGCCTATTGCTATATGATCGTTCCTGCTGTATTACTTTTAGGGTTGATGTAAGTTAAAATTTGGGCAAAAAAGGGCCCATTTCTTTTTTATCTTTGTCAATTTTCTTTGTACCCTCAGGGAAGTTGCTTAAACTCAGTTTTATCCATCTGTAAAATTAAAAGATCTTCTGAATCATTTATCATTAAATTCTCTCAGAGCGTTAAGATCCTCAGATTAAAGGTTAAATTCATTTGCATAGTGTTTAAAATAAATATGTTGAACTTGTGGCTATTTATTTGAATTGTGATAGAGAACAGGAGTCTCAGTCATGAATAAGGATACAGTTCTGCTGCTGTAGGAATACAGTAAGAAAGACTGATTTAAAGATTTTATAGTTTGCTTGTAATTTCCTTGATTTTACTCTTGTATTTAGTCCCTAGGAATTGAATATATATTTTTCTTGGTAGAATATGATCTCCTATACAGAAACACGCATAATTTAGGAATATTTGTGAGAGAGGAAATAGAAGTTTGTGTAGAAGGAGGAATACACAGGCTTTTTCTTTGTCATGCTCACCAGAAACTTACAATGCCTAAGCTATTACTGCATTGTATCTGTTTTTTCCTTCTCTTTTCCCAATAGTAAATTAAACATGCTCTCAGGACTACAGCATCCTGTATGGCTGTGCATTAGATAGGGGAATACATTCCTAATTGGTTCCATTTCGGTGGTAGCTAAAGTAGATGGCATTTTCTTGTCATTGTCAACTGCAACATGACTGCTTTTTTCAATGCCACTTCTCTTTCTATGTATTTCCAAATGGTCATTTCAAGAGTAGCAAACAGATCAATCAGAGAAATGGAAGATAGAGATAATAGAAGAAAATTACAGGATTTTCCTAATGTTTTCCTATACTAGTTTAGACAACGGGGACTGTGTTCTTTTCTGAAAGCAGATGGAGCTGGTTACGATTTCCTCTGGAATAGCACCAGTCCTGCTGTAAAATGAGACTTCTGGCTCAAAATCCAGAGGAGCTCTGTTCTTAAAAAATGTATCACTAATGCAAGCTGATTTTCAGAGTTGACACACATACAAAAAAAAAAAAAAAAATTATGCATGAAAGTGACACTCATGAGCCAAAACTGTCTTTTAGGAATTAACATTACATCAAGATTTAATTTGCATCTCTTGCAGAAAAGGAGTACAATATCCCATACTATCCCTTGCTCAACAATAATGAGCTAAAATGGTATGTGAACATTATAAACAAAGATGATCCCAAGAGCCAAATTCCTAAGTAGATCTGTAATTCAAAAGTGCCAAGGATTATGGAGATTATGGAGACCTCAGAGTTGATTTTAGTCCATCCTAAGCAGAAATAGTGCATGTCTACTTTGCCTCTCCCCTCTTCTCCCCTGGTGTTTTTGTTCAGTTTTGGTTAGTACTACTATAAACAAACTATTAATCAGTAAAAGAGATGCAAAATACCTCTAACGGTAGTGAGTCTTTTTCTTGCCCTTTACTCACCTGTATGTGTCCATCAAATGACTAAAGCAAACAAAGTCATTCCTCCATAACATGTGTCTGATAGTTGTGGCCAATCCAAATATGATCTGTCAAAAATCTTGTTTTGTTATCTTCATATGTCAGTTCATGACACAGGTGTAAAGAAAGGAGGAGTTGTCATTCTGGTAACTCAGAACAGCTGGCATAACAGACTCCAAGTTGCATTCTCCAGGAATTAATTTTTTCCAAGGTAAAATTTTTATTTTAAGATTTTATTTTAAGATTTTAAATTGTTAAATTTTCAGCTCAGGCTGTGCTTCTTCCTTGGGTAACAACAGAATTTCAAGAGAGATAAAAGGGAAACCATGGACCATATGTTTCAGGGGTGCTGGTCTTAATTTTTATTTTCTTCATCTATGAAGGGGATTTCTGTGACTGAAGTTGATTGCTCTGACAGCTGCACAGGGAAACCAGAGACTCTCCTGTGTGGAAGTCAGCACATTTATGCTATATGTTTTTTTTTCCTTTTGTATCTCTTTTTTGTTCTCTTAAGAGGATTTTTCATAGTAAAACAAAAACTGAAGCCTCACTAAGGGAGAAATTGAGTCAATTTCTGCTATTTAATATTTTCATAGAGTACTTCTTTCTTCCTACCATGAGATATTCATTAAGTCAATGTATTTTGAGTAGGCTGAACTCCATTTTTTCCTTCCTTTTTTGCTGCAGCATATTTTTAGGAATGCTGTGGACACAATATTCCAGAAGTACACCACTTGAATCATGAGGGTTCAAATAAAGAAAAAGAATTAAGGGTTGTGAGTTCTTCATAGCAAAAAAACTTTTTAGACTTGAATATTGATTTCTATATGTGTTTTTAATGCTGTTTAAAACTTCTACCCTTTAATAACACGCATGGTGATTGAAGGGGCAGGTAACATTTGTGAATGTCTTGAGGCTGTATATACAAGTGCAAGTGCTCTAGGCATTTGCCATGAGTGTTTCTAACATGGTGTTTCTCAAAATCTGATCGGTAGCTGTGTATGAGTTTTTTAAAGAAGGATAGTATTGGTAGCAATCTGATGGTTAAGACTGTGTTTGGATTTGCATTAAAATACTTAACAGTTATACTCTAAAGGTATAATTATGCAGACCTCTTAGATAACAGTGGGACTCTTTCCAGTGATTTTTGGCAGGCTTTCTGTAAAGCCTTTCAATTTTTGATGGAGCTTTTTTTTTTTTTAAGAGAAAGCAATTAATATTGGTTTATTTTCTATTTTTTTCCTCTGTTTATAAAACTCACCAAACAAGCCAATACCAAAAAAGCAACAGGCCCATTTGAGAAGTTAGATCTCTGTAGCTGTTGACCTTGTTCAGAACAACCTCTAGAGTCAGTTTGTCAGACAAAGACTTATTAATCTGTCAAAGCGTATCGAAGTCCGCACTCTTTTGTGTCACCTCTTGGAGAGCATTAGTGACCTAGAGTTGAAAAAAAGTCCTAATAACAAATCAAAAAATTCAATCACCCAGAAAGTAGAATAGAGGCTTCCTTAATGGCTTTGTTTTTAAGGCAAAAATGCAGTCTGCTTTTAAAGACTGAAACTCTTCCAAATCATGTTTTGTCTGAATGAGGCCCTTAAATGAGACTGACTCTTCAGACAAGGATTGAATTAAATTGCCTCTAATTTTGTGTGGAACAAACATTTACTATTTCTTTTAAAGGAAACTTTTTTAGTGTCCCTTAAAATTCTTTATTGAACGTATCTTGATTTTAGATGTATGTGTTTGGTAGAAGGTCCAGAAAACAGAATTTGAGCAAGTGCCTAAACTACAGGAAAATACTTGGATTTTACTTAACAATTATTTCTTATCTAATCACTTTGCTGCTGGAAATTTAACAGATTTCTCCAGATGTACTGGCTGTTATCTTTCCAGAGTATCTCATTTTATACTCTATTTTTTTATCCTATTTTTATACTATTATATAGAGTTTTTATACTCTATTTTATACTCTATATTTTTTCTCATTTTAAAGATAGGGTGCACAGTTTCCACATGCAGTACACCTAACCTGCCTTGATAGAAAAGAACAACCTATTATTTAAACTGAAGGGGTTGGCATAGGTCTGGGTGTTCCCAACATTCTTCCACTGTTGTGAGCTGGGGAAAGAGACTGCTTGCAGGATGCCTGTGCCCTGTATCTTCTGAGTGCACCTATGAGTCCCACAGCACATCTCATCCTATGTCTTAATGAGTAAAGGGTAAAGTCTTTTTAAGGAAGGAAAGGGAGTAGATGACAGCAGAAGGAGCAGCTTTTCCAGTCATTCCTCCTCTTATAAACTCCATCTTTATTTTTCATTGTCAAAGGTAGCCTAGTAATTGGGTGGAGGATGAAGGAAGTGGAAGGCAAAATTTATGCAGATGAGGGTTTTTTTATTTGTTTTTAGAATTTTTGTGGAAAGACCTGCAAGGTTCAGAGTAGCATAATGAGACTTGTATCCTTAGAGACATATTCCTTATTTTCTCAATATCAAACTTTTTGTACAGTGTTTTTATTGGGTTTGCCCTCTGATGCTTGAATTATTGGACTTGTTTTATATCATATTTATTACCTGTTATTTAAAGTGTAAGCTTTTAGCAGTGTAGAAACAGTTCATGCTGTCAATATAGAATCAGTTGCTGCCTTGTTTTTCATATATATATGCATTAAATGCTAGTTTTGAAAACCCAGTTGCAGTAAATCTCAGAGCTTTAGTACTATAGATTACTCTCTTCATGAAAACATGCTGCCATTTTAATATTTCTCACAATTTGAGATACATGAAAATGTCAGGTTAAATTTTCTACTTTCATAGAGGTTGTTGAGGGTTTTTGATAAGTTGTAAGTGTCCGGGTTTCCATTCATATGGAAATAAATGCNTTCTTAACAGAAATAAGGAAGTATCTGATTATCTGGTTTGATTAGACTTTGAGTGAGTTGTGAAAAAGAAAAATTGTTATATTAAAAGGCAGCGGATACTTGCCTTTCCATGCAATTTACTATGTTTTAGAATCATAGATGCCTATAAATAGTCTTGCAGTACTAATTTTAATCAGTCATGCTAATATTATCTTATATTTTTAATGTGGTATCCAGTATCTCCATTGTACAGTATCTTGACTGATAATTTGAGAAATAAAAAGTTTCATCTTCATGGATGAGGGGAAAAGATATATAATAGGGAGAAAGTGAGAGAGAGACTGTCTACTTGTAGAATCAAGTTTATGCAGCACAGTCCTTGAGAGGACACTGAAAATTAGGAAAACCAGCAATGCCCGTATGATTCCATCATAGCACAAACTCATTGAAATTGCTAAAATTGTGGTAACAATTCTGAGGTAACTTGTAAAATATTCAGCTGACTATTGCTCATTCAGGCATAGTAGTCTCTTTTTGTTATGACATGCAGTTTTGTTTGCCTGTTTTTTCATTCAGCATTTTTCCTCTTAACTCCCATTCTTGTGGTATTTTATCCCAAACTTCCAAGCTCTTTGGGGCAGTGACTTTCTTTTTATATTATATCTATGCAGAGTTTGCTTAAACTGTCTTCAACCTAATGTTTCACTTTAATTTGGTTATCTCAAAGTTCAGAAAATATTATTTGTTTGTTTTTATGCTGTTAAGAGAATAAAGATGGATGTGACTATTATTATAGCGCAGGGTTGAGATCTACCTATTTGAATGCTGTCATTTTGCAAGTAGGCACTCACTGCATCTTTGTGTTCCACATGCGAATGAATACCTGTCTTTGGCTTGGCCTTGAAAATAATTGCCCCAGGGAAGAATAAGTAATTACTGACATTATTGTTATTTCATAATAATTTATATTCAGGAAACTTGGAGTTATAGTCAGGGCCAGGTAGTCCCATGGTGGTAGATATTCTTGTATACATATAAATCATAGGTTGAATTGAAAAATTGGCAGTCTAAAGCAAAATAAGTAAGATAAGCAGCCTATTTTTAGTAGTTAGTCTGCTTTATGATGTTTGCAATATCAGACACCCTTTTTAACTTGAAATTATGCATATTCCCACTATGCGTAGATAGGTAAGCTTGTAAAAATGTCCTGAAAAAAATGTAATATTTGAAGACTATAAATCTATCCATAAACTGGATATGTTCTAGTATATTTTTAGTGTAGAACAATTTGACAATTAGAATTATGTTAGAAATAAAGTATGCTATAAACCAACATAATTTTGTCATGTTTGTTAATGAATGAGTAGCTGAACTTTCATTTAGAGACATGGTCAAAATAATGTAATAGAAAAGTGAGCTGACTTTTAAGAAAGCTTAGTAAGCTGGGATGAGGATAACGTGCTGCGTTCAAGACTTGTACTTACTACACTGATTTTTCCCTGATATGACTATTCCAAAGATTTGTCTCCATATTTTTATCATTTCCTCTACTTTGCTTTATAAAATAAAACAAGTAGTTTCATTGAAGTGTCAGTTGATGTTTCCGTGTTTCCTTCCCTCCGTGTTTCCTTCTGCCTGCTTGCCTACCTACCTGCCTCCGTCCCCGCCTTTATTTTACAAAAATTTTTAATAGCATTTCATCTGAGGGTTCAACATTAACCCTTTCAATGACAGAGTAGATTGTTTTGCCTTTTTTTTTCCAAAGAAAAATATATATGCAGAAAGTATTTATTTAAATGAGAACTATGCCTTTCATGTTTAAGTAGTGCTGTCAGTTAATGCTAACATGCCACAGAAATGTTTTTTCTCTTCCTTTTTTCCCTGATTTAAGTGAGAGTATGGGATGATGACAATTAGACAAGAATAGAGTTTTTGAAGGCACAAGCGGTAATATGCAGAAAGTCCTAACTAACTTTTTGTGGTTTTGCATTATTCCTGCAGTGTTTGAGTGGCAGCAATATCTAGAAGACCCAGTCTAAAACCATACCACATTGTGCTTGTCACTAAACAAAATTATATGGAGAATTATATCTGCACTGAAGTGTACCAGGCCAGTATATGAACGGGATGAGAATTTATAATTAACATCTGTGACTCCACAATGTCTTTGCTTTTTTTTTTTTCAATGAATGGATTGTCTCAGTCCTTATGGAAAGGGGTGGTTGTAGTCTNAGAGTCCTCGTTGCACTCTGGAAGATCTCTGTGCCGCACAAATTCTCGGTAAGAAACCAGTATAATTAAAACCTAGAATATGCTAAAGAAGAACCAAGCAAAACAGCAAGGTAAGTAAAACCACGCACATAAATTATGTCTTCCGGAGGCACCCGGCGCTCCTGCCTTGCCCGCGCTCCCCCGGGGCTGGGAGTCGGGAGCGGCGACCAGTTCTCGGGCAGTCCGCCGGGGCTGCGGGAGGCGGTGCCGCTCCCGCTCCTCTCCGCCCGCCCGACTCCGAGGCGGAGCTGTGCGCGACCCCGGAGAGAGGCCCGGGCGGCGGGGCTGCTGCTGCGGGCGGGGCCGGAGGGAGGAGCGGGCGGAAGGTAACGCGGGCTGGTGAGTCCTGAGCAGGGCCACGCAGCAGGGTGTGGTGTGGTCTGAAGCCGAGGCAGCGAAGGTCGGATTTGAGAGTCTTCCTGCTCCGGCCTCTCTGCGCTCCTTCATCCCGCCCCGTACAGGTGACGTTCGGCCCGCCCGGGGTGTTTCTTTGTAGGCTCTTCTGCCTGCAGAGGCCAGTGAGATACTCGGCTTGCGCAGTTAGGTGAGACTTGCAGGCCTAGGACGGGCTCAAGTAGTGTTAAGTTTAATTTCTTATGCCTTAAATTGCCTGCGTAGCAAATCGAAAGTCAGCCAAAGGAATAGCAGCATTTCCCAGAGCTGGGAAAACAGTTAATAATTCTCCTTTTTACATTTGACATCGGCTTTGGCATCCTCCTGTTGCCAGCGGGCATCCTGCTTCCGGTGCTCGGGTGTTTTGCCTTTTTCACAATATGGGAAAACGTCTCTGTAAAGATCTGGAGCAAGCGCTTTATGGTGTCGGGAAGTTACATCTCGTGTCAGTGCTAAGGGGAGAGCAGTGTGTTCATGTGCGGAGAAGGCAGGTGCCGCCGTCCTCGGGAACTCCGCCAGGAAGCCAGTGGAAGTGCTCATCGTGAAACCACTGCGGCTCCAGTTCTGCCTTGAATTGCACTTCGCGAGAGAGGTAGTGAGGAACTAATGCTAAAAGGCTTGCTGTGGCAATGGACGTGAGTCTTTAAAGTGCTTTTTTTGTGGTTACTGAGGCTATCACTCCGAGGCGTGGGATGAATGGTTAGCTGTGGAGGTACAAGTTGCCAGAGCTGAGCTTTGTTGTACATTAAATTAACGTGTCTGGTATACAGTGGTGTGACTTGGCTTGTCTAACTCGTTGAGGCAGTAGTGCACACTGCCTTCTTTGGGTTGCTACCAAACCCTTGGGTGTTCGTTTTTGTGGCTTTAGATGCCAGTCTAGCTGTCCTAGATACTATCTCAGGACATTGTTGCCAACATTTTGCACCGTGCAGGCTGTGTGATGGCCGTGGGAGTCCTCAGCTAATGCTTTGGGTGCTCTTCTGTAGCCTCTTTGCTATTCTGTTAACAGTGTACATTTATATTTATGAATATATGCACTTAGATTTGTATGTGTATGTAAATATGTGTAATATTTCTTTAGTACTGCAGTAAGATATAGAAGACAGCCAAAGTCTTTCAGCATAACAGTGCTTCCATTGGTAGTGGTGGATATGCTTAATACAGTGCAAGTTTTTTTATTTAAATGTACTCTTTGAAAACATTTCTATCATCAGACCTGAAACACAAATAAATGCTTGTAAAAAACAAGAATTTACAGTAAAAGAGCAATTTGGAAAGCACTGAAGGAGATGACTCCATTTGCTTTTGTATTACTACTACTCTGAACTTGTTTTTTTAAAAATAGTTTTCAAGCAAGTAGCAGATACAGTGGGAAATAAAGGTGTATCACACTAGGCCTATTCACAATGTATTCATAAAATTCACAGATGATAGGACTCCAGAATTATGCCATTCAGATATTATAATGTTAATAGACATGCAAATAGGATTAGAGATGTTCAGATTCATTACTGTTCAACATTTTTGAGTCTCTGTAAATAGTAGGAGTGTCCCTGGCTGTTATGAAGTTGTCTACCATCTACTACTGCCTCAAGTCAGGTGAAGAGAGAGAAAGGCCATACTAGAATGAACTGCACCATTGTCTATGACGCCCCTCTCACTGTCTCTGTGATGGAATGAAGACAGGAGATTCCATACACTAAAACACCTTTATCTTAATATGAACTAGAAGAAACTGGACAGTTTCTTCCATACAGCAGAGGTGTCTCTTTGAAATACTTATGGCTGTGCTTTTGTGTGAGTAGGTATAACAGACCAGGAGGAGGATGTCCTGCAGGTTTTATCAGTTTGGCAGTTGAACCAAAAGAATGTGTAGCTGTTGGGTTTGCAAAGTGGAAATTCTGTGGAGACCTTAGTTTTTGACTGAGAGGTGTTTGGTTTTGGCAGTATAAGTTGGGAAGAGAAAATGGCTGAGGAGTCTTAATGCAAAAGAAACTTTGTAGCTAAGCTTATGTCTTAAACTCCAGATAAAAAGTTTTGCTTTTCAAATAATGGTAAGCACTAGGAAATAGATTTTGTCAATGTAACCAGCTTTCTGGATCATGGTGGCTTTTCTCTGAAAATAAAAAATTGCAATCATAGAACAAGAGGTAAAAATCAGGACTGTCTTTAACTGACCAGTGTGCAAGGAAGATCTAATCAAAGCAACACTAGGCTGGGAAAAAAATACTTCTCTGGTACTAGTTGCCCTATTTAATACTGGTTTACTTTTTTTTTTTTAATAATTNAGTTGAATTTGGAAGAGGTTAGCATTGATCAGAATGAAAAAAGCTTTTGTAGGTTAGCCCATGGTACGGTTGTGATGATCAACTGCTTGCAAGACAGTTTGTCCTGATAACACAAGACAGAGGTACCATTATTACAGATGCTTGCAACTGTCTGAATCTTTGCTACTATACAGATTTTGTGATTATTTATTGTTTTACAAATACAAGTGGAACCATCTTTAATGTTTTGGCTTAAATGTTATTTTAAAGTGTAAATAAAAAACAATGTACTCCATAGAACTTGTGATACTGCTTTGAGAAGACTTTGACTTTTGCTAAGTCTGTGCAGTTGCTTTGGAAGATAAGAGCCTCTTGTCTGAGAACAGCTGAAGTCAAAATATAAAGACTTTTAAGTCACGCATATGCTACTGAGAGTAAAATTTGACTAGCAGAATTTTTTTTCTGCAGTTGGTATTAGACAAGCTGAAAACAAAACAAATGCTTGATAATGATTTTCGAGGTGGGGGCGTAAAGCTCCCTCCGCCTTGGAGAACATTTGATCTGGATATCATGGGAGAAGTCTATAATGTACATTTTGCTCTCAAAAGTGTTAGTAAGCACTGTAATTGAATGCAGCAATGGAAACCTGCAGTATTTAGTGTTTTCTAGCCCTTTCAGAACATGTGGTCAGCTACTTTACACTGCCAGCATAAGTGCACACATTAATGTTGATTACAGAGACTCCCTGAGTACCAGATAAGAATTCAGTGGGAGAGCGTTTTTGAATAACCTTTTTGGTGGTTCTGTGTTTTTCATGTTGTCATTCCCCTCTTCCCTTCTTCCCAGTCAAGAAGATATATACATGTGTGTATAAGGATTGCTTGCTCTAATTTATCTAAATGGTTACTGAATTGAATATGTACCTTTTAAAATTCCCCTAACTGTCATCCCAAGACAAAGGAAATGAGCTTTAAACAATCTTCTAGGCTCCCAATAGTCAGAATAGTGTTTTATGAATTGGACTATTGATATATGTGCACACTCAGCTATTTCAGTAGGATTTGCTTCTGATCTAATTAAATTTTTGAAATAACAGTGAGAGTGGGCTCCATACATTCAAAATAAAGGTTTACTTAGGTTTTTTAAGCAAGAGATGCTTTTTTTCATCTTCTTTCACAAAAATCAGTCTTTTGACTTAAAAGAGCTTTATAATCTCATGGGTTTTTTGGTTTTTTCCCCCCCTGGGGCTTGATAGATAAGTCTAAATTGTCCTTTATTAAATGAATTTAACAATCATTTTTTAATTTACCATGCTTTACACTNGATGAGAATTTATAATTAACATCTGTGACTCCACAATGTCTTTGCTTTTTTTTTTTTCAATGAATGGATTGTCTCAGTCCTTATGGAAAGGGGTGGTTGTAGTCTGTCTGAGAAACGAAAATACAGAGGACTTTAGACATTACTGACTTTGAAACCAGTAACCATGGGATATTTGAGCTAGCAGGGAGGGGAGAAGGGAAGGAAAACTTTCAGGTATTGTGAATAGACAGCATATTTGAATATAC
>VYZS01021425.1:38610-51513 GCA_013400695.1 Neodrepanis coruscans
CTTTCAGCACTAAATCTCTCCTCGGGCTAAAAGGGAGGGAGGGGGGTGCGCGGTTTTTGTAATCTTCTTGAGTTGTTCCCTCAGTCAAAACCGGGCAGAGGTTCACGGCCAAGGGGATCTTGAGAACACGTGCTCCCTTCTAACTACCCTGGAGTCTCTCAGCCGGGCTCAGAGGGAGAGAGAGACAAGCACTATCTCCAGAGTGTCCTCACCTCAAACGCGGGCCCTGGAAAAATTTAATTTGTTTGTCTGTTTTGCACTTTATTTGTCGGGTTTTTGTGTTTGCGCAAAATAAACTGTGATTTTTGTGTGTTTTCTTCATTTTTGGGGTGTGTTTGTGACTTCTCTCAGAGTCTCTGCTCCAAAATCACTGAATCTGTGGTAAAACCACCACAACAATGGAAATAAAAAAGCCTCTCAAAACTTAGTTCTTCATTTTTACTCTTGCTGCCAGATTGTGGCTTTGATTTCTGTATGACTTTGCTGGAATTATAAATGTGCCTCTGTTCTGTTACATGTAGAACTTAGGTGAAGCCTTCTAGGAAGACAGCCCTGCTTTTTTATCAGTGATTTTTGCAGTATGTTTTAATTCTGTTCCAATGAACAACACTGTAGAAATCTATTAATTTTCTTCACTGGCTACCAGGAAACCACAACACTGGCATTTGATCTTTGCACTTACAGGCATAAATTCTCTTTTAATATAATCTTAAAATCCATAGACATTATTGTTCTGCACATTTCTTGATCTTGGGCAAAGACTGTGAAGTTGCTATTTTCAGACTCTAGAATTAAATCTAGACACCTAAATATCTCTGAATTTAGGAAGTGCTACTTTAACAGTTGATTAGGTTTTGGTTGGAAAGATGGTATGATTCCATGAAATAAAATACTTTTAATTGGTCAGTGTCTAAATTTAGTGGCTATTTTTCTTGTTTTGGAGGTACTGTCTTCCCCACATGCAGACCTGTTTTCTGAAATATTCATTCATGAGTCCAGAGATAAAGAAATATTAATCTTCAGCATTTGAAAACAATTTTTCACTCTTATTTAAAAAGAACCCTTCTTGTTCATACAAAAAAATCTGTTTCTATAGTTGGTATTTATTTCCAAATAAGATTTTGTAAAGGCTATGCTGGGGGCTTTTCTGATGGAAAGAAGCAGCCGTCCTTTTGTATGAGTGGGTATATATCCAGCCATATACCATATTTAAGCAGAAAAAAATTGTCTTTGTTGGGAAACAAGAATATCTCCAAGGCGCTTTCTTCAATTCAGCGGTAAATTTTGATGGCCAGATATACGGCTAAAGCTGGCTACTCCAGTGTTTGTGAAGTCCACGCTGTTTGGAAACTTGGACAGCACACCAGTGCAACTATCAAGGCAAATATGTTTTGATTCATCCAACTCTGTGTGCAGTACTGACTCTACCACTACAAATATGACATATTTGACTGATGTGAATGAAACAATTAATTTATTTTCTTCAGGGCTCCTTGCCTACTGAGATTAGATGCTTAGCGAAATTGGTTTTAGTTTTCTTAATACTGCAGGAAACATTTTTTTTTTTGGAAAGTCCTGGAACTTGCAAGGAGAAATTGGATTTCAATGCCAGCTGAAATAGCACAAGAGAAAATGCCATTTTCAAGCAACAGGTGGAAGAAACCCAGGGTGCGGAGTCAACAGCTGTCTGTAGTTGTCCCAGTACTGTATTTCATCACTGGTTCACAACAGGAATTGTGATTTTTACTAGTCTCTTAGTTTGGGAGAAAATGACTATTTGTAGGACTATTTGAGTCCTAGGAACAATCATAAAGTGAAAGTATATTTTTGGCAAGGCATTGCCACACAATGCCAAACATCTCACACAACATTCTTCTGTGAAGGTGTTTGAAGTCTGGTTTGTGGTTTATTGAACAACAAAGTGGTTTGGATTAGTGGGTCCAGTGAGTGAGTTTAATGGGTCACACTTTGCCTAGAGGCTAATATAGCAAGAGGAATGTTTCAGGGGTCTGTTCCAGTTGTGTTCAATATCTTAATCTGTGTTTTGGAGGAGGGAATAAAGTGCTGCTCTTGGGAGCATTGCCCCTGGGAAGGAACAGTTCCCCACAAAAACCCAGGCTGAGGTCTTCCAGTCTGTGGAGCGGCTCTATGGAAAAAGCATGGTAGCTGTGGTAGGTAGGAAGGCAAGCATGGGCCATCAGTATCTGCTTGGCAGTACAGGCAGCTAAGAGCCTCCTCGTCTGTGTGAACAGACACGTGTCCTAATATCAAGTGATTATCCTTTACTCAGCATTCCTTATAACCCATCTAAAATACTCCTTATAGTTTTGGGCTCCTCTGAACTAGAACGGTATTAATACGTTGTAATGAGTTCAGCAGAGATGAGAAGCCAAACAGCTGGGGCTTGTTAAGTCTGGAGAAGGGATGACTTAGCAGTTCCTCAGCACCAACCAGGAGGTCATCAAGGAGATAGCACCAGGGTCTTTGTCTCGTTTTCCCACTGTGTTCAGCTGGAGTAAACTGAAAAGAGAGAAACTGTACTGATTAAAGGGAAAGGTTTTCCACCATGAGGATAGTACATGGAAGAGGTGGCAGCTGCACAGGCTGTACAGGCAGTCCTTGGGAGATTTTCCAGACCCATCTAGGAATAGTCTTGACCAAGCTGATCCAAGCAGACTCTGCAAACTTGGAAGAGATTGGAGGAGAGCTCTCTTGAGGTCTCTTCCAACCTGTATTATTCTGTGATTATCCAGAGGGGGCACTTTATGGAAAAAAACCGGAACAGCTGTGTACTGATCTTACAATTGAAAGAAAAAAAAAACAACTAGTGCACGAAAACCCCATCAACACCAACTCAACCAGAAAATCTCCTATGAAAAAGCAGGGGCATGAATAAACCTTTATATCTGCAGAACTGGATGAAATGCCCATTCCCCCTGAAGCATGATTCTCTAGCCTTTTTCCAGCCATGCAAAATGAGAAACAAACGTAGAAGAGTTCTGTATGTGACATCTGAAGAAATGCTGAAGAGCAGCTTCTCCCTCGCCTCACTAATTATTCTACAGGGATAACCCTTGCTTTGCTCAGAAGGTTTTTTTCCTCTTTGGATTGGACTCCTGTTTTATTTTTTTTAATAACTTTGATCACTGCCATTTATTCTGAAAAGAGCTCCTGCCAGGGTCTTTTCCAGAACCATGACAATATATTAATGTCAGCCTTAAGGAAAAAGGAAACCAATATGTGTGTGTGTACATGCATGTACGTCATTGGAGTTCTGCAAGTCAGGGGACAAAGAACAGGATGTACTGACTGCAGAGTCCTCCATCTGTGAACAAAACGGGCACAAGAGAACTAGAGAAGCCAGTAACAGGCGCTGAGAATGTATGTTCAGTTTTATCGCAGAAGAATGCTAGATGAAAATGACCATAAGACAAGTAATGCCACAGAAAACATGATCCAGCTCTTGTGAAGTATTTTGGGAACACTGATATCATATGCACTCATGTCTTACTGAACCAGTGTTCCCATGCAGCCTGCTCTGATCTTCCTGCTACCTCTTGTCCATTTTAAAGCAGAGCCTCTGTTGGCAAGGTCATTGTCCCATCATCTGCACTTGTGGACTGGTAATGCAAGCTCAGGAGCTCCATTTATTAATAAGGAAGAAAATGAATTTGTCTGTCAGAAGCCAACAGTGCATAGTAAAGCTGGGTGATAAAGGGGATAGGGAACTTATGTTGCAGAGGCAGAGCACCAGTAAAAGAGAGACCAATGTGTGTGATGATTTCTACAACGAGGAGCAGTCATTTTTATGTGTTGCATTTTTGTCCTGGTGATGAAAGTTAAGAAACATAAACACCAGCAATGTGGGAAGGATATGAACAGACTGTCCAAATTACAACAACAACAACAACAAAGAACCCAATCACTTCTTATGTGGATAGAACTAAATTCCTTAACACCATGCTTCATTCATCAGCTATTTGATGAACACAAGTACCTACTAATGTATTGCAATGGAGTCTACACCTGGAATTTTCCTCATTTCATCCTAAGTAATTTTATAGTTTCTTGCCATATGACAATAGAGTAGTACCTTGTGGCCTTCTCCAGCAATCAGCACTGAGTGTACAAAATGATTGTTCATTAGTCATGGTGTTGCTTTCTGTTTGCTTCCTATTGCCACATATATTTTTCTACGTAGGTATATTTTCAATGACCCACAATATATAGAAGACAAAGCATACAAATCATGCTTTTCACATTCCTGGAGAGAGCTGCTACTGCTGAACACACTCAAAAAAAATGACTACTGTTTCTCAAAACCTTAAAAGAAATTAACCACTGAGATTATTTTTTTTCCTTTCCTTGAAGCAATGTCTGACTTCCCCCCAGAAAGCTTTTGGTGTGAAAACCCAAATGGCTGTATTTTTTACAGTAAAATATTAAAATAATCAAAGAACATATATAATGTTATCTGCCAGATATTTCTGTAGTATTGTCGTGGTTTTACTGCTAGGAGGCGTGGTACTGACAAGAGAGACCCAGTAGAAGCAACACACACACACACAAAAAAAAAAGTTTATTTTACACACACAGAAAACCAACAATAAAATGCAAAGACAGACAAATTAAGCTCTTCTGGGGCCAGCAGCTGATGTGGGGAAGTGTTAGAGTAGCGCTGGGTCTTTTAGTGGGGCCTCCTGAAAGACACCGTAAATATTAAAGGATCCCTGCCCCTACCCTCCCCTTCCCGGATAAGGAAATACCACCGCTGATGGAAAGATGTGGTCCTCAATCCGTGCTGCTGTCGCTGGAGTCGCCGACTGGCCTGCGTGGCTGCAAAACTCAGCACTGAGGTGAGCAGAGATGTTCTCCCTAGCAGCTCCAGTCCCGAAAGAGAGAGATGGCTGCCCCTCTTGCCCTTTTATAGGTGCCCCCCGGGCGCGAACTGTCCCTCTGATTGGACGGTCAGCACCCGGGAACCGCCCCTAGTGGGAGGTTCCGCTACGAGCTAAAAATGGCGGCTCAACCGCATGGTCAACCCCGGGCCGGGAGATGTGGGTCCCCTGTGGCCCCACCCAGCACTACCACCGGACCGTCCCGACCTGTGCCAACCCGGCTGCTCGCCACAGCGGCTGCTCGGCTGCGTGAGGTCCACCGATAGCCCCATCTATTCAATGCGTGTGGGAAACTCCACCGTGCATGCGCAGCACCAAGCCAGCACCGGCCGGCACCAGCACTGGAGACGGGACAAGGCAGCCCCGCCTGCCTCACTGGGAAAACCTCTGAGCTGCGGCGGGCGCACCTCCGGCACAGCTAGGCCCCCACACTGCCGCCGCAACCCGGGGACGGGGCAGGGCAGCCCCTGCCTGCCGGGGGAGGGGGGACCAGCGCCGGCCTGGGCCGGGTTAGCAAGGGGCACCGGGACAGAACAGCCCCACCCCCGCTGGCTCCTGCACTGCCGCCAGCACCGTGCCTGAGCACAGCTGTGCAGGGGAACCAGCCTGGGAATGGGGAAGGCAGCAGCCGCATGTGAGAGACCCGGCTGCGGCAGGGACTGACCCTGTCTCCAGCCGCATAGGAGCCAGGGGGCCCACGCAGTGGTGGAGTCGCCCCGCCCCCGCTTGTTGCCGTTGCCATGGCAACCCGTCTCAAACACACAGGAAAAAGAAACAGTTTAACATAGCCCTGATCCCCTCCTGCCTCCCAAAAACCTTCAAAAAACCTCCAAAAAAGCCCTAAAAGAGCTCTTTCCCCGTCCCTAAAATCGGAGAGGAGAGACAATGGGAGAGGGGAAGGGAAAAGAAATGATTTAGATCCCATAACCTCTGTTGTCAACCCACAACAAGTATCTACCTCATTTCCAGCTTTCCAGTCTCCCAACAGCCTTTGAACCTGTATTATTTTTCTCCTTACCTTATTCTGGAGAAAAATATGGTGATAATAATAATCTACTGCAATTGCTCTTTAATAGCACTTTGTCAAATCAGATGAGATTGTCTAACTGAGAATTTTTCCCAGGTTAGTTCCAATGTTATGTCATCCATTCAATAAAGTGTATCCTGCCATAGACAAAAATCACTTCCCAAGATAAACTCAATGCGTTTTTTTTGTTAGCTATGAATCCTTTTT
Source organism: Neodrepanis coruscans (assembly GCA_013400695.1). Taxonomy (NCBI): domain Eukaryota; kingdom Metazoa; phylum Chordata; class Aves; order Passeriformes; family Philepittidae; genus Neodrepanis; species Neodrepanis coruscans. The sequence goes on from VYZS01021425.1 coordinate 44,743, forward strand.
CTAGAAGTAGTGTCAATATCAAAGTGAAAAGGTCATGTCTCTGGTAATTAGCCACTCACATAAATTCATCAAAACCTTATATGTGTCCCCTGATGCTGATCCATGTGTGCTGGTTGTGGCAGATGCCCTTTCTGTTCATTTTTACTGGCAATTTGGGTATCTCATTTAGGATCTAATTTTGTCTTCCAATTGAGAAATTCACAGCTATTCAAGTGCTGTTGTAACAATTTCTAAATCAGACTATTCAGATGCACTGTATTTGAATTTACCTCTCTGAGTAGTGAAGCCGATGGATATAGCCCATTTCTGTAACAAAATCTTTATTAAGAATTGATACCCAAGTAATTAGGTTGGTGTTAATCAAATTATTTTTGTGTTCTTCAGGAGGAGAATTCTCTGAAATAGATTACTATGGACTAGTATTTTATAAACAGTGAACAAAGTCTTTCAGTTGAAAGGTAATTTATATTCATCAAGTCATTCCTATTTGCCATTGGCAGATTGATTGCTGTCCCCAAGGCTCAGGGAGACCAATATGTCCTCTATAATTTATGTCAAGTTTATAGCTTGAGGAAAGAATTTTCAGGTATTCACATACAAATATGCCATTCTGTCTGTATGTAAACCTTAAAAATCTCTGGTTTATTAAAAAACAGAACAACAGCAACAACCAAAAACAAACAAAAGATTTTTTTTTTCCACTTTCACTTTTTTTTTAATGATGAATGTTTTTTATGTTTCTCTGGATTGCTGTTGTATTTGCCTTACAATTATATCATTATCTGCAAACCCTTAATCAGAACATGAAAGGATCATTTTATCTCCTATACTACTTTCTGTTCTCTATATCCCAAGGCTTCTATTGATTTGTATTTTTTTAAGTGCAAATAACTTAAAAGGATTTAATTTCAATTATTGCAAAGCAATTACTTTTAGTTAGAACGATTTTGTTGTGATTTTCCTTGAATGCCTTGAATATATTGGAATTTCTTCTAGTATTTCATTATGTTTCTATGTTCAAATTCATTAATGATGTGTTCTTAAAAATACTAAAATATTTTTATTAGATTTTCAAAAAAAAATTATTAGAACTATACTAGGAATTTGCGAAGATTCACAAACTGTCAGTTGCAGATGTTTTATATGTACTTTTTTTTTTCATTACAGTTTCCCACAAACTATCTTGTGAACAAATTTATTGATAAAAGTAGTTGTTAACATTTGGTAGTCTGCAGATAAAGGCTATGAACATATGTTTAATGATATGGAAATGTGAGGTTTATAAATTACTTTTTTTAGATGCATCAATTTTCATAGACTTCTGAGACAACTGGTTATATCCTACATCCATATGGAGGATAGCCTAGATTTTAGGCTGTTATAACTACTGATGTAACTGGTTCTAATAGTATGAGTACATTTTAAAATTGCGTGGAGAACTTTTGTTCCTCCTGTGTAAGGAATCACATTTCTTAACCAATTTATGTTCCAGTAACTCTGCTATGTTTTCACATGAGCACTCACCTTTGTCTATTCAGCTATAGCTACTTCTCCCAAATCATGCTATTGTACTTCAGAATTCTCATTTCTATAGGGTGAGAAAGCATGGAGTTCATGTAGGATACCAGAGACTTTTAAAGCTGTTTGCTTATGTTTGCATAGTTGAATATTTTGGTTTAGGTATTTCAAATTTTTCTGTGTGATTTTCTTCTGAAATAAGATATCATAGTAGTCTATGTCAGTGCAATGTGTTCTGCTATATTGAGACTATACTTACAGAGCTTGTTTCTTTTTATGATCCCAAGTCATACATTGACAACCCTGTCTAGTATTGAGGGGCTCTTAGTTTTGTACAGGCTAAGGAAACATGATGTAGCAGGATGAAGCCATACAGTATCGTAAGACCCTGGTCATGAAGTCACACACTTAACTGGGAGAATTACTTTTAGAAATATATTTAAGACTCTAAAGTTCACCCACAAAACTTTTGAAAAGCCTTTTTTGTTCTTTAATACCTTGAGATCATGTAAAATAAGTCTTCCATGCAGCCTGAGATTGAACCCATGGGCTGTGCTCTACTGCCCCATGAGGAAAGATGGTTATCTGTAGGGCAGAATGGATAGATAGCACTGATAGTTGAAAGCTCTCTCATCAGACATTGCCTCAAGTGTGCATATGTCTTTTGATAACCACTCAGTTGGTATCAATATCTCAGCTTTCTTGTATAAGGCAGCAGAGAGGCAAACCCAAGTATGGAGCTACAGATATTTGGGGCTGTATACAGAGTTAATGAAACATGGCAATCTCTAGCAGATGATTGGAGTGGGTGAAAAGCACCTAAAGTGGGACTAATATATGATAGAAGCAAACAACCCAGTCTTCTTCCACATCACAGTGTTCCCCCGATGCTAAGGTTTTACCTGTGTAGGAGAGAAAATATTTATTACACGACAATATTTGTTACACCCTTTGTCCGTAATGCAATTGTGGATTAAAAAGAAAATAACAAAGAAGTATCAAAGGCAACACAATATATGTCCTTCCTCTTTCAGAATTACTGTTCTTTAGTGACCACAAGTAGCTCACTGTGGAAGCCGCACACATTGGTACAGTGCTTTGTAGTAACACTGGGGTAGTGGCCCCTTCTGGATTTGCAGTAGAGTCTGTGACCTGCAAAGTTGCCCATGTCAGTTCTGGGACACTCCAGATTTTGCCCAAAGTGTTCTGTAGTCCGACAGTGCTTAAATTCTGGTTTTTTTCCACAAACTTCTTTTTTTTTCCAGTCTCCTGTAACACCTCTAAGTGACAGACCTTTTCAAATGACAGAAGCAGCAGTAAGGTAGAGGTAAGCGCAAAGATGCCTTGGAAAGGCTTCCTATACTGGCCTGGATATCCTCTGTGGTGAATCATACATGGACAGTCCAGAAATGCCACATTTCCAGAATCATCAATAGGGGGATTCTCTGTAAAGGACGGGGAAGATTTCCAGTGCAAAGATCCTGTTTGAGACAGAAATGGTATTGCTGCTCCCCCATGTCTTCTCCATCAAGAAGGCAGCCAGGCAGGTGCTGAGTCAGAGCTCCAGGACAGACCCTCTCTACCCTAACTGAAGGCTGGAAATCTAAGGTTAACCTTTTTCCTGGCTCTTCTGTTGCGGCAGTTGTTCTGGGAGAAAGATCTTGCTCTCATACTACGTGTTTGGAGTCAATGCTGCAGGAAACCGAGTCTGTATCCTCAGTCCTCCTTCTGTTTGTCCTCCCCTTTATTGTCCCCTACTCAATGTCTTGCTCTTAAATATCCTTGAAACAGGACTGAAAGATCCTGTATTTTGTATACATTCAGGGACAATTTTCTCAGAGCAAGGAATTGTCTAATCCCAATGTGGCTGGGCAAATAATAGGGGACTTTTTTACCTAACAGAAACTCCCGAGTGTTATTTTTATCTGAGCATTTGGATCTTTGATGAATCAACTGCCCCTCTTAAAAGCCACTTCTTCTTCAAGACTATGACTTCTATTTTTTATTATTTTTATGAGAACTTTTTTTTGCTAACACTTGCTTGTTTCCATTCTTCTTTGTTTAGAAATTTTGACAGTATCAGTCGGCTCACTGTTTCAAAGGCTACATTTTAAGGCAAACAATGTGGTACTCTTTCTGAAGAGCAAGGTACTGTGATATTTGTAGTTACTGTTTACTTTCCTGCCTAAATGCAGTTAGTCTCTTTTTGAAATGACCTCATATTCTCATACAATGATCTCCTTGACAAGAACCAAATGCATATATGGGATTTATGTATTCCTAGAGAGTACAATCACATCCCTCAGACACATAATGTCCTTCACTAAATACAAGAAAAGGCTGCAAAATTCAACTCTCTTCAGCTTAGTACTGCATTTATCTTCTACTAAGTACAATGTACTACTGAGAAACTGTAAGAGCTTAAGTAGATTTGCAGCTGATCTTTTGATCATGAGAGGCTTTTTTTTCCCCCTGCCTACTTCTTATCTTTGAGTACAAAAATGAAAAGCAGGTATAGTAGGACCACCTTAAAAGTTTTATGGAACCTCTGGGATGCAAACACTTAGTGCAGATAGATATTTGCTTCTGTTTTACTTTCATGTTTATTGTGTTGTTTGTGCTCTATGAAATATAGTAGATAATAGATCTTTCTAAAGTTGTGTGCTTGCGTCAGCATCAGCATTTTCAACTCTTGTTGCATCTTGCTTTGCATGTGACGGTGATCATGTTACGGAGAGAGTATAACAAGTTCTTTCCTTCTTTTCTGTAGTCTCATTGACTCTAACACAGCAGTAGGAATTGCTTTTTGCACCTTTTGTCCTTCAGTCTCTCTACTAATAGTAGTTGACTTTTTCTTAGTAATTAAATAGATTCAATTTTCATAATATACATTTGCTGGCATATAGGTATGGTGGGGGCATATGCTTGCTCTATGCACATTTGTCTACTTCTAGCTATGATAAATACTCTAACTGATCTGGGGTTTGTTTGTTGTATAAGAAAAAGTACAGGCCTCAACTGCTGCATACATCTGATGTTGTGGCGAGATAATATGTGTATTTTGGCACAAAACTGTTTGTGATATTTAAGTAAAACATGAGTATAAGTGCATTTGGTGTTGCTCATTTAGTAATTTCATTTTCTTTTCTTGAGAGTTAAGACATTAAATTATATGAACATTGGATTTTCAGAAGTGCTTGCATTGGTGTAAACTTTGTTCCTGTCAAAATCCTAGCTATGGATTTAAAAAATGTCCATGTTTTTTCAATATTGATTAATGGTTTAAATTCAAGAAAGATTGCGTTTGAGAAGAGTAGATTTTTTTCTTTACACTAATACTATCCAGGGAGAGACAATTCTACTGAAAGCAGAATTCTACAGAAAGCTTTTAAGCCAATTTGACTCCAACAAAAACTTTTAAACATAAATGTGTTTGCCACCGCACCTGATGCTCTTTGGTTTTGATAACAAATGCCTGGTTTTCAGACAGATGCCTTAAGTCAGCCCTGATTCAAGCCCTGTTGAGGTGAAATGCAACAAAAAGAGGTTTTTTAGAACATCAGAACAGTTAATCGGATTGAAATATTTGATCCATATGTAAAAAAATTAAAGAAAATCTTCATGAATCTCTAGTCACCTATATAGTCCGTGATTGTCTAAAGATGGACTTCTGGATTACACGTGAGCGTGCATTACTTTTGTTTTAAATGAGCATGAGAAGACCATGTAGAGTCCATTTCATTTATGCTAGTTATGGGAGGAAAGACCATGTTAATACAAAGCTATAAGTTCACACTGAATTTTCACAAGTATCCGGGGCTATATGAAAAGGGAATTTCGAGATTACACAGACACTAATCTGTTTTTTGAGACCCTCTTCCTCTCCCCTCCTCATATAAATGAATTCCTGACCATTGTGCATAATTTTTTTTTCTTTCATGGTGCAATTCCTATTCAAAGAAATAAAATGCACAAGATTTTATTTGTGGCAGTGACAGTAAGTTTGGTCAAAAAACTCTCAAGTGGCAGTTGATTAAAAATTTTTATTCGTAACTGTACTATCATTTTCTAGCCAACTGTGCTCTTTAGATGGAGGTTTCCTTTTCTTTTTTAATAAACTTTTTAATGAAGATTTCTGAAGAAAGTTCTTAAATTGTTTACTTGCAATTTATGAGCAGCAGAAAATGCAGTATAAAAACCTTTCTCTTTGTAAACAAATATACTTCTCTGCAATTAACAGTAAGATTGCTATTAGCATTTTTTCTCTTAAAGTAACTGTTTAGGTAATTTGTTATATGCGTGATGTTGGGATTTGATAGATAGCAGCTGTATCATAATTCCTCAAATGTGTAAGAGAAGGTCTCTACCAGCTAGGATGTTTAATTTGGGAATAAGTTTTGGGAGGTCACTGTGAAGAGCGATTTTATAAATCATGTGTGAGTCACTGTGCTTTTTGCGAAACTCAGGTAAATATTTGGGCTTTCTCTGCTATTTACTAAAATCATTTATGTGAGAAAAAACATGTGTTTGTACAACTAGAGGAAAAAAAGACCCAACGTATGCTCTACCACTGGTCTCGTGTTGGAGTGAGAAAAGCATGAAGAGGATGTAAACTGGTAGCTAACTCAATACCATTGGTTTTAGAGCAGGAAATGTGAATTTTACCTCTCCAAAAGATCAGAATATAATAGTTTTTCCATTTTGCATATGGAAATCTTCAATTTTATGAAAGGAATGAAGTTTAGTATATAGCTCTACACTGAGAGATGATTACACTGAGGTAGAAACAGGGGATTCTACTTTATTTCTTGCTCATCTGCAAAATGTTGCTTATGATCTACATTATAATTCAACTCCTATCATCTGCATTTCTGATTGGCTGTAGTTTTATCATTAAATACACAGAAGAATAACAACCAGCTACTATAATTTGCGTAAGGAAGGAATCNATATTTAAATAATAGTCCACTAAAATCAGTTTGTTCATCAACTTTCTAACTGTTAATGTTTTGTAGTGCTGGACATAGCAGTCTTACTCATTCTGTGGTACCTCCTCTATTATTGTTTTTAAAATTTCTCACTCAAGTGTTTTCCTTGTTTCTTCAGAATCTCCTGATCTTTATCTACATTTTCTGGAATGCTGTCAACACTATGAGACAGGAATTCTCAATTCAGCTTCTTTGTTTTAAGAACAGGAGTCTGTAAAGGAGGAAAAACAATTAAGTATCACACCTCTGAGAGACAGATCTCCTT
>VYZS01021426.1:6817-37484 GCA_013400695.1 Neodrepanis coruscans
GTCTAAGTCTCTGGAATATATGCCCACGTTTTTGTTTCCTTTCTCCTATCACCATTTCTCTTCAATTTGGGCTGCTGTGTCCTAGAGGAAGATAAGTTTAGGTCTGAATAGTAGGTACTGCTTTCATTGCACTGTTCAAGACCTCAGCCTTGAATAGGCAGAGTTACTGTTCTTCCAATGACCACAGTACAGCTGTTACCAAGTGCTACTTATCCATTCCCTGACTCCCTGGTAACCAGCTACAGAGCAAACCAGAGCCCTTCAATCTGCTTGGAAAGGCTCCTTGGCCTTTTACAATTACCACAGTCTGTGTATACACCATATATAAAACCTTTAATAGGAACACAGCCCGTTGCCCACACACTAAGACTATAACAACCTGGTATTAAATCAGCTCTTGGAGTTTACACAATTCTAAGGAAGTCCCCTATACATGAAAGGCAGCTCCGGGGAATGCTGATTTCATCACTGGAGGCGGAATGATTTCTCTAGTGTTTTTCTGGTTCAAAAACCTGTACAAAAAGAATCATTTTCAGGAGGACATGTTCTTTTATTAAGGTTGTCAGTTTCTAACAGGGATTGTTCACCTTAAGCCAGCAAAGCAGTTTTTGCTTAAACTACTTTCTGGTGCGAAAAATATTCAATACATACAGGGAATAGTGCTTAGTCTGCCCCTGCATCTGTCATGCCAGCAGCACTAGAGCAGCTGTCATCATCTGGCCAGCTCCCTATATAGCAATACAATAGCAATACAGTGTTAAGAAAGAAGATGGAGATACAGCAGTAGAGTTAACCAGGTTAGGAACATCACAACTTAGTTCACTGTAAAACTCTAATACTAATGGTATAGCCACTGCACACTTCACTGTTCAGTTGTATTGGTGTTTTCCCTAAGTCCTATCAAAAGACACACCATGTTCAGTAATAGAACGTAAGGTTTTCAAGTCCTTTAATCTTGTTTTTAATGTATTTGTTAACGTTCTTTTAATATATCTATTTTTCTCATGACTGAGGGAGATAGCTATATGTAAATTGTGCTATTTTCCTAAAGTATTATTTTAAGACAGCTTGAAATAAACCCAGCAAGTTAAAACTTATAATCCTTCAGTCACTCTTGATTAAAGAGTTAGTGCATACTGTAAGCTAAGTTCAGTGATTCCAACAGATAATCATGTGAAGACACCTACAGGAATACAACCAGAGTGTTAAGTGCTGACTAGAACTGCTGTTGTATCCTGTTCTTTAAAAAGGTGATTTCTGACTTCGTTGAAAAACTTCTACACAGTGTTAAGATTTTCAAGTGTATGATTGTCATAAACTTTTCTAGAGAAATAAAATAGCATCTTTCATTCTTGCCATAGTCCAACTATGCATTTGGGAATACTTTAAAAGCTCTCTGATTGTATAAAACTGGAGTCAAACTTGGCTTAGGAATTGCTTGTATCTACAACTGTGAATATACAAAGACACCACTAGCAATAACTAACCAGTAACTTGTGTAGGTACTTTTTAGGAAAGAACTGCAGCAAAGAATATGTTATGCCTACTGTAAACAAAGTCAGTTCATAAATGAATTAAAATTTATCAGGGACTCCTTATCTACCACTCCTGAAATAAGGCAACACCTGAAAGAATAACTTGCTCAAGCTCACGTCTCATGCAAACAGCTCCACTTGATTACCTGCTACAGGTCTTTAATTATTATTTGTACTAAATAACACCATTTTTTTTAAAGTATACCTTCTATTTTGTCAGTGTGTTCGTCCCACATACCCTTTAATATCCTTTTTTGTCTGAAATAAGTGGATCAAGGTGTTGGTTTTCCTTTGAGAGGAAAGAGAAACATAGATGACCTCTGGTATTTCATTGAAAAAAGTGAGTTCTGAAAAGGTTAGTTGCAAAAATGTTGAGAACTTCTTTCTTAATGCATACTTTTCTCTTTTTTGGATACAAAACCCCACTAGCTCTCTTTCCTTCATTTTTAGATCAGCAGTTGAGGCCTGTAGTTTTATTCCATTGGTTATAAGACGTGAGAACCAAGATACACTGTAGCTACTAAATCTTACCGGAGCATGCGGCATCGATGATTAGTCAGCCTTTTATAGGCATCTTGCAAATTAGTCACATTCTTGCTGCTCCACAGTCTTTCCCCTACAGCACTTGCTCGAGGCCTGTAAAGGTTTAGTTAACACTTAGTTTTAGAGTAGGTATGGTCTATAACCAAGAATGGGTATATTTCTTTAATACCAGGTCTTATATACCCAGAAGTGTTAATTTTTTTAGCTGCTCAGGTTCAGCACAGAGCACTGTTACCATTATCATATAGTCCTGTTGGATTAATTAGTGCTCCTTGTAGCTGGCTTTTTAAAATCTAATGATAAAGCAATTCATACCATAATCTTGGTGTCAGGTTAGTTGCATCCACAAATTCCCCCCACAAGCAGGCTTCTCCACCTATTAAAAGTTTCTTCTGTTCTTCAGACCCTGAATTCAAAGCAGTAAGTCAGAATTTCTATTTGTCCAGAAGATGAGCATATATCAACAATTTAATTTTCTAACACTGAGAGAAGATTGATGTTCAGTTGTTTGTTTATCATATAAAATACCTATCCTGAAGACCAATTTAACTGTTTGGTGGCCTTGTTACTGAATATGAGAACCATCAGGCCATTTGCCCAGAGAAGCCATTTCTTCTCTCTGTCAGAAAGGATTTTACCTTTCATCCCCTGAAGATATTCCTCAGAGATACCTGAGGAAATCGTTCATTCTAACATATGCAGAACATTTCTTGAAAAAACTACTTAATCAGGTGTTCTCCCTAATCTTTTCCGAGAGCTGCCTTGCACAAAATTGAAGTCCCATGGAAAGTGTAACATCTTTGTACCAACTTCAGACAAAGGGAGAGAGCATGTCTCTCATAGAAGAGTTTAATACTCTAGAAGCTTTGCAGTGTCTATCAACAATCATTTTGCACAACTCTGCTCCTAAAGCATGATTCTGTCTCATGCAAGCACCAGTATCAGATGCTTGAGGAAGTTAATAACTTTCCCCATGAGAAGTGAAAAGTTCTTTTTTTTTAATTTAAGAATTTTCCATGATTCTAGCTGACATTAAATTCCTTTGATCACACTATCATCACAGTGTTGGAATGACCACTCTAAACAGCCTTATTCTTTCCATTCATACATTATTATAAACCAGAGAATTTTATGCACAGAACATATATAAAAAAGGTAACAAACCAGGAAAGTCAAGTGGTTCAACACGGTAGTATTTCTTCCAGTCTTGCCCATAACTAATGTAGTCTAAGTACCAGGGTGCTGCCAGGACAGCGGTGAACCCAGCTCCAGTGACACTGCTCAGTTCACGAGCGTAGTTGTTTTCCATCCACACTTGAACCACAGTGTCTGGTTTCAGCTAAGAGGGGAAAGACAAAACCAACAAACAATCCCCCCAAAACACAAACAAACAAAACCATTAATGACAATCCTAATTGCTATTATCAGGAAAAAGTATCATAAATTCTAAAACTGGCTATTTTGTTTTGAAGAATAATATTATGGAAGCTACCTTTGGTCATCCCCCACAAAATCTAAAGCTAATTAGCTCTTTGCTCATTTTAAACATAGCTAGTAAGTGAAGCCTAAGTTATACTACAGAGAGTTAATGCTTAAAGGGATTCCTACATGCACGACGTATATGACCAGCTCTTAAAAGCCAAGCATCTTGGAGTTACTAGACCAGACACACAGTTATGAGAGGGAAAAAAAGGAAGCTCACAGAAACTTCCCTACCCTTTACTCTGATGCTTTAAAGCATATAAATTGGGTTCACCTTCAAAAAGCACTTCAATGCTACTGCTCCTGTTCCACCTATTTTACATTTTCAAGAACTGGTAATTTCAAGGGAGGCCCCACACCTGGGCTAATGTCGGCAGCCTTGCTTTAACTCTTAAGAGACATAACCAGACCTACTTAATAGTCTGATTTAGAAGCTCCCCACAATATTGTGCTGTTATGCAAGAGTATCTTATTAATTTTCCCATCTTACCTGCGCTTTGTGATCGAACACTTCTTGCCAGACAATTTGTCCTTTCTTATAGGAGGAAACAATATCCAAAATTCTAGAATTTAGAAATATGATTAGATTTGTGAACTTCATTGAGGTTAGTACAGGCACTCAAAGTAGCAACATTTTTCCACCCTAAGGCACATCAGGCTTTTCCCACAACTGTGCTTAGGGGACCACAAAAAAAGCAGGGTATTCTGGTTTCAGCCTTCAGTGCCTTGCCTTGAAGGGCATGTTTTACCATGTATAACTATATGTACATGCAGTAACACAAACACAAACTACCAGCAACTCATACGGGGTGAGTAAAGCCATGTTATTTAAGAAGAAGAGAAATAAATGGCTGCAAAAAGTTTTCCTCCCCACCCTGTGTGCTGATATTATTGCAGGTATCTGGTTTAAGATACCCAATATATTTGCGTGTGTGTACAACTAGCCTGGATATCCTTGCTGTGTCCCACATTCTAAAGCTATGAATTTTACATTTGTTGTGTTAAAATAAAGTGGGTAGTTCCCAATATGTTCCAATTTTCAAAAACAATATAGATACTAAATCAGCTGTAGTATCTGTACCTCAATCCTACCCTCAGATAGTGACTCTGAAAAACTGAGCAAAAATTAAAAAAAACATACTTCTGAATATAGTAAGATTCCAGTTTAGCACAGTCAATGCCAAAACCTTGCTTCTTCATAAACTCTCTCACTTCAGGGTTAGATTTCCTTAAATAATAACAAGAAAACAAATTAAAAAAAATATTATTCTTGTTATGTTTTAAACCAGATTTCCCAATTATTTCCACCTGTGCACAGCATTATCTGATGCCTTAGGCATGTCATAGCCTGGAATGCAAAAGACAGCAGAAGTAGCAGGCTAACATGACTTAATTTTGAAACAGTCTCGTCCTGATTTGAAATAAAGCCAACAGTCCTTATTCTCTGGTAAAACTACTGAGTCTCTGTTCTGAAGCGGTCCCTGGCAGGCTGCCTCAAACTCTTAATAGCTCTGGGGTTCCTGGTATCTCTGCAACTTGGTGGGAAGATTGTCAGCAGGTCTGAAAACTGAGGAATTTTGTGCTTTTACCATAAAAGCGAACCAACACTTTTGTGGTAAAGCATTTGTCAGAAGTTTTCTTTCTTCATAAAAATTAAATCAAGTTCTGAGTGTTTGGATTTCAAGTTTAAAGAGAGCACATAAATACTGACTAGATCGATTTGAATACTCATAAAAATGCTCCAAATTCTGTACTATTAGTAACTCCAGCAGAGATTCCAAAATATTCAAAATCCACAACCAAATTAAGAACTCTATTACTGTGTGCCATACTTTTAATCCAAACACACAAAAGTTAAGTATGGTAATACTTAGTTTATTGTATTTTCTGTAGGGCAGAATTCAGTGGAAAGATCTACTTTAACACAAGGCATTTAATTATCTTACCTAGTACTTTTCTACCATATTAGTTCTCTTTCCTGACAGGTTTATTTGCATAAAGAAATCCTTTAGAGGAGTACCTTAACATTTGTGAAACTACCTAGTCAAAGCAAAATTCTGCACAACATCACTTGCTTGCTGAGGATCACAAATGCTCTGCCTGTAAATAGTTACCAAAGTAGGAGTGGAGATTTTTTGGTTATGTAGTGAAAACTGTTTCATGCAATTTGACTTCCATAATTGATGGATATGGACAGGTTTAAGAGACACTATATATTTAGTTTTTGAATTGCCACCATACCAACAACTGAAGTCCACTTCATCTCCTCCCAAATGAATGTATTTATCCGGAAATACACTGCTGATCTCTTCGAAGAATTTAGTCATGAAGTCGTAAGTTGTATTCAAAATGGGATTTACAGGTCCAAAGGACCCAGATGGTTGTTTTCCTTTGTAACAAGGAGTGAGAAGATCTTTTTGACCTAGTAAAAACAATTAATAGAGGATATTCAGTTCCATGTTGCTATGCTAGCTTTGCTAGCAGGAAGAAGCAGTTATCCTTATTAAGAAGGTTAATGTTAATGACTTAAGAGTTCACCAATTTCATGTATAATCAAATACAGGCAGAATGATATGAAATAAAACAACTTGGACAAAGTTGAAGAATACCAGCTGGGAATCAGGACTCTGACTTCCACATCTGTGATTTAACACACATTAGTTTATGTAACATGTCACTATATGTGCAAAACAGCATTTGGATGACTACTTGAATAAAACAAACTGTAATGGATTTGGGAAGAAAGACAATTAGAAGAAAGCCAAGCATAATGAATGTGCTTCAGAATCCTCTTTTCTCTTTTTATTTCTCTGTTTTGTTAACACCTAAGTAAGTATGAGGTATATAGCTCAAGGTAGATATCTTACCTCACTCTGCTAGGAATTTCCCTTCACAGAAGAAAGGAAGGCTAGATAGAGATCAAAAGTACAGAGTGGTTCTCAAGTCAAGATATCTGAAGCCTCTAAACAGGAAAAAGTTATTGTATGTGGGTTGGAGATTCCCAAGTCCATCTCATTTGGTATATTGTAGCTGCAGCAGCAGCACCTTCTTATGCTGTTTCCAACTCTTGAGCACATTTCCCCCAAACAGGGCCCTAGTGCGAGATTGCCTCTACAACCCTACCCACAAGCCTTAAGACTTCTCTCCTGTATCTTGAATTTGAATGCAAAGAAAGCATAGCTACCTAAATTCATAAGCAAAGCCAAGACTGGTTCCCATGCATCACATTAAAAACAGCTATACAGGAAGCTATCAAGAACAACTGATTTTAGGAAGGGAGATCAACTTGCTCTTCAAGTGAATGTAGAGCACCCCACATATCATAAGGCAAGCCAATGATTTAAAGATTCTCTGTTAAGAGCAAAGATCATTTGAGATGAAAGATTCAGAAAGAGTGTTTACCAAATTTGAGTTTTGTCTCATTCCTTCCCTCCTCATTTTAAATTACTAAGCAAGAGCCCAAGACACCTTTCAACATTATGGCTATATCCCCACAAGATGAATACAAGACTTGTTCCTAGGCTAAAGCTATGAAACACTAAAAAATGTTTGCTTTTGGCCAAAACCAGCTTAAGTTGATAACAGTGAAATTGCATTCAGTGCACTTTGAATTAAGGCACAAGGATTTCTGGTCCTTGAAAACATGTAAACACCAGCATTCTCTATCCAGAGAAGTATTACTGGGAGACCTAGAAGATAAGAGTGAAGAAGTATCCAACTTCCAACACTGGCAGATTACCCCTTTACTAGCAGATGGAAACATTAATCACTTCGAAAGAACCTTCCCAAAGGAGAAATCTCTACTCTAGACAAGACAGCAATTCATTTCTAGCCACTGCCTTATTACTCTGAACTTGAGCACTGAGTGAGGGGATATCAACTACATGAAGCAGAAGGCAGAATATATCTGTACCTTTGCACACACATCCAGCACAGGAGGTGTCACCTTTCTTCATTTACTTTAGTTCCTCTATATGTAGAGATCATGACATCACTGAGTCTGCCCCTTTTCCTTACCTCTTATCAAGGGCCTTCCAAAGCACTTGATTGGCTACTTTTTAAAAAATCCATTTGCTTGCTACTACTCACCACAAACCCTTAACAATTAATACTTTCTTGGACATACCTTTTCCCCATGACTGTGTGTGTCCTGGGGTATCAAACTCGGGGATAACTCTAATGCCTCTTAACCGGGCATATTCAATCACCAGACGGACTTCAGTAGGAGTATAGATGAGATTACAGGAGTATGCGCCCTGTAAAATACTCACATTTAGAGACAGTTTAAAAAATGCTATACCAGCAGCTCACAAAATTTGGACTGAAGTGTTATAATTTAGGCTAGAATTTTACAAGTTGGCCTTTTCTGGTTTATTACATAGGCAACTGCACTGATGGAACATCTTGGTTGATTAGTGGAGAGAAAACAACCAAAAATTGATGGAACTTCTTGGTTGACTACTGGAGAGAAAACAAAGAAAAATGAAAACAACAAACTCACAACACTGAGACTGATTTCCTTGAGGAGACCATTCTTTCCTCCTTAGCTCACAGTTACTGACGAAAACAGAAAAGCTAGTTTCTATTCCATCAAATTTCTGAAATTTTTCAATTCTTCTGTGCAGAGGCAAGTTATTTTTCCCATTAGCTCTGAAACATAGGACCCTTGTTACATGATACATAAAACTAATGGAAAACTCTGCCAAGTCAGAAAGAATGGCATCCTCTTCCAACACCTCTGCCTCTCAGTTTTGTTACAATGACCAATATAGCATCAGGGCATGTTTGTTTTGTGACACTGAATTTGAGTGTTATTCCACTCCCATACAGCCATCGCAGACTACTATAGTTTGGTGAAGCAGATGCTTGCCAAAGAGCCAAACTACATAAGAATACATTATGGCTCTCAATGACTAACAGCACCTTAAACTTCCATTTATCTGGAAATGGTTTCCACAGCTGAGTTACTCAAAAAAGCTAACAAGAAGCCTTTCAGAGAAAAGCCTATTGAGACAATAGCCTGTCTCCAAAACACATATACTCAACTGTTGGTAAATTCTGCATTTTATTTTCGTGAAATATGTGCTGGATTTCAGTCCTCCCAACCTGCTCCAATGATGCTCACTCACCTTATCACTTAATTCAGGGAAATTAATGCTCTGGTAAGGGAATGACTGATCATCTACTATATGCCAGTGGAGAACATTGAACTTGTTAAAAGCCATGGCATCCTGTAAGCAATAATGAAACAAGAGTCTAATTAAACACTTCACTCTCATAGAAAACCTATATAAAAAAGGGGTCATGTCCCAGCATATCCTGCATGCCTACAGCAACAGCTAAAAGAGGAAAAAACAAGCAAACCAAAAAACCAAACAAATCCCAAACCAAACAAAAAAACATAGCTTGTTTCACTGAATCCTAGAAGCACACACCTCTATGCTCCATTCCTTTGCCATTTATTTGCACCACTGCTATTGACAAGCCCTTCATCTAACTCCCTAGTACCAGCCTGTATAGTATGAACTGCTATAAACACTCATTAATTTCTTCCACTTCAGAATGCATCTGAGTAATTCTCTATACACTGTCAGTTATTTCTCTATACACTGTCAGCATAAGCTTTTCTAACTACATACTTTGGGTTTGCAAGCTTAACTACAAAAGGGAGCTGCCTATAGTTCCTGTTTAGTACAGCCCTTCTTGCTAGTGATTTCTTCAGAATCCATTTCAAATGCATGCAAAATAAACCATGCATTTTGCCCACTGTTGTGGGTTAGAAAATAAAACCGTTTCACCCCATTTCCTGTGGGGCATGGGTGCGCGGGGCCTGCGCCGGGGGTGGGGCCGCCCCGCAACCGTGTGGCCCCGCGGGGGCCACACTGGAGCTGGGGCTGCCCCGCAACCGCATGGCACCACGGGGCTGTGCTGGGGCTGGGGCTGCGGGGCTGCCGCGTGGCCGCAGGCGCCACCACTTCTGGGTAGGCACTTCTGGCTTGTGGGTCGGCGTCACTTCTGGGCCGGGCCACAGGGGGGCTGCCCTGTGGGGCTGTGGCCGCACGGCTCTGCGGCCGCGGTTGAACGGCACTGCGGCCGCGTGGCACCGGGGTGGGGATGCGTGGTGGCGCTGTGACGCTGCAGCCGCATGGCACCGGGGCTGGGCTGCATGGCACTGAAGGCGCCGCCATTACCGGATATGCAGTCCCGGCGCGTGCATCGCTTGCAGCTGGCTGCGGCGTTTCCCGTGAGCCACCGCATGCGTGGGGCTGTACCCAGGGTGGGGCCCACAACGCTACTCGACCAATCNAGTATCCTGGCGTCTCTCCGGGAGCCGCACAAAGAGACCAGCACTACTCCGGAGCATTCTCACCCCAACACGGGCACTGGGAAAGCTTAATTTGTCTGGTTTTTTTGCACTTTATTGTCAGTTTTTCTGTGTGTGTGAAATAAACTGTGATATTTGTGTGTTTTCTTCCTTTTGGGGTGTGTCTGTGGCTTCTCTCGGACATCTCTTGTCAGAATCGTTAATTTTGTGGTAAAACCACGACACCCACAAAAGACAGTGTTCCCCTTATGTTGTCAGTCATTACAGTGTCAGTACTTCCCTTTTTTGAAACTGAAGTTAATCAAGATCAATGTTAACACACTTATTTTAGAATTATGACTTCAGTTGGACAGTTACATACATGCCCTGAGTTATGCTAGCCTGAAAGCACGTAGCATGCTCACATGGGCTGTGAGCAGGCCAAATAAATGTTCTTTATATTGTTCATGACAGACTGCAACACAGCTGCTTCCAGTCCCTTGCCACAATACAATTATTTTCACAACTCTCCTTTTTTCACCAAGCTGTGTTTAAAGAGGTAATAAAACCTATTAAAGAACTCCCGCCAATATTTATACCTTGTCAATTTCCCAGAATTATCTCATTGGTTTCATTACACTGCAGAAGTTTTACCTGCCACATGTCTTAATTAATTTATATCAAATACTATCCTTCCATATAGAAAATTACATTCTTTGACCTTCACCTCAGCAACTCTTCCCTCAAGGACAATACCCTTCCTGGAAATAAAGTGCAGCAGCTGAACACAAACAAGAACTCTTCCCCTAAGCATCTAATTACCAAATGTCAGTGAAGAGATTACTGATGCTTTTTATTGCCTGGATTCAAGAAGGTAGAGAGGTGATAGGAAAAGCAGACTTGTTCTTAAACCAGCAAAATGGCATAAAAGGTAGCTCTGATAAAGCACTAGAGATACAATTGAAGAGATGCAATTTAAAGAAACAGAATAGCAGGAGTTACAGAAACACAAAACTGGTTAGAAATGCAAGTCCCTTTGGACAAATCTTTTAGACAAGACAACAAACATTGACAGAAGTATCTACTTGATAGTAGACAGAAGTATCTCCATTGCAAATGAAACACTACACAAGCACTACTTGCTGAACCAGCACTGACCTTGAAGACAAGTAGTAAATACCCAAAAGACAAGTTCTGAGCATAGTTCAAGAATTACCTCAGAAATGCAGACTGGTTTTACCTGCACTCTTCCTACCCATCTTAAACCTGTTTTCAAAGTTCTGCAACACGGAGGGGAAATTTTGAATATTACTTCATTTTGGAGAAGCAAGATAGAGACAAGACAGGAAAATGCCTGTTCCTCTACTTCAACTCAGTATAATCCCTCCTACAAGAATTTCAGCAACAAATAAGGGGAGTACAAGACAGAAAACCCCACAGCTTTGGCTACTATGGTTAGACAAATTCTGGTGAGATCATATAATTCTTAATGTCCTTACATAAGCTTTTGGAGAAAGTTTTATTTGGGTTTTTTGTTTGTCTTGGTTTTTGTTCACTAGCTTCCAGTGAACATTTCTAATTTCCTCCCTTATCCTTATACTTAATCACTGGCTTGCTCTTAGCAGCCTAAGAAAGGATCGCTAAAGCCTGTATACTGAAAAGACTGGAATTTTCCTGAAATCATTGGTACTGAAGCTAGATCTTGCAAGGTCTCCTATGTTTTGCTTGATGACAGTCAGATGTCTCAAAACATGCTTCCAAGAAATAATACATGAGCTGGTTTAGGCAGCAGAAAATACAGAGAATCCAAGGTAACATAAATCCCAGACCCCTTTATAGATGCACTAATCATTGTGTGTGCCCACTCCATTCCTCTCCAGCCTGTTCTGACCTTTACCTAGCAAAGTTCACTCTGTGCTTTTAGAAATCAGACAGAGAAGATGGGTTTTCCTTTCATACCAGCTGCAGCTACCAACTTCAAGTACAAAACACAACAACAAAGAGCCTTCATTATAATGATACAAAACTACATACTTACCAGGTTTGTAAGAATATATTTCAATGGTAAATAATGCCTTGAAGTGTCTAGTAAGATTCCTCTGTGAGCAAATCTTGGGAAGTCATAGATTTCAGATTCATTGACAAGAAACTGAGAACAAAATTTAAAAATTAAAATTCCCATTTAATATTCATAATTTCAAACAGGAAATAATTTTTATTAAAAAAATGATTCTTGGAAAGCTGTTAATAAACTGAAAAGTTACTGAATGAAACAGATAGATCTGCTGCTTCTAGAACAGCATCCAGCATTGTTGTCTGTTTTCAGGGCACTGGTTTTAGTTAATATTTATACTTACGCCTCCATAGTCATTTTCATGAACCAACTGGCTAAAGGTTTCCAAACCTGGAAAAATATCCAAGAAAGGGATATGGAATACAACACAGTAATTAACATCAAAGTTTTAGTTAAAAACAGGACAGTATCTATTTATAGGCATTCACACAGCTAGAAAGAATGCTTTGTAGCTGAGTTCTTCTTTAGCAGTTTCCTTAGTTGTTCAAGCACCACTGTTTTAGAAGTTCTGAAGAGGGAACCATTGAAATTCTCCACTACACACAGACACTGAATACAAGTACTATACCTCAGCTGTAGCAAATTAATCCTTGAATAGTAAGAAAGTTACTGACAGTAAGGCAGGATTTCTCATGTTGTCGTGCATTTATTCCTGTCATTTCTAGAACAAGTTTCTTTTTAGCATGAAAATTCTGTTGATGTAGACTAACATTCCAGTAAGCACTACAGACTGAAACTTCAGCATTATGATCTTCTTGGTAAGGTGTTCAGCATATCAAGTTATTAGGTGCAGTGAGAGAATAATCTGTTCACACTATAGATCAGACAGCTTTTTAGCACCCCCAGTTTGCTTGCCCTGGCTGATTTCAGGCACAGCAAGACTGCACTTAGAGTGTGCCACTGGCTTTGAGATGCTGAGCATCTGGACTGAGGGTCTAACTGACACACATCTGAGTGATCATTCTGGCCTGATCAAGCTTACTTGCAATTAAGCACTGAATGAGGGCACAGCTCAGTGGTCTGCTGGTTCTTAGTCTGCCATGAAGTTTGTATAAGCCCTTAAACAAACAGCTCTGTATGAAAAGTAACAGCTTACCTCTTAAAGCACCCCATACTTCTTTAGCTTTCAGTATTGCCACAGGCTCAGTTACAGTTAAATGATCTAAAGAAAATAAAAAGGTTATTCCTCAAGAAAGCTTGAATTCAGACAACAAGGCATTAAAGAGATTTTCCATGTGCCATGTCTCCCTTTGTTTTTAAATTCCAACCAATCCTGTTTTTAATGGTGATAGCATGGAATTATTTTTCATTTTTGTTTTCCTGATATAATGCAAGCTATTGTTCAGTGAGTCAACAGTTAGTCAATAAGACAAAACAAGTAAAGTGCTTAATAATGGCAATGTTAAAATATTGTCCATG
The DNA here is from genome assembly GCA_013400695.1 of Neodrepanis coruscans. Classification (NCBI taxonomy): domain Eukaryota; kingdom Metazoa; phylum Chordata; class Aves; order Passeriformes; family Philepittidae; genus Neodrepanis; species Neodrepanis coruscans. Next base: position 20,175 of record VYZS01021426.1, read on the forward strand.
GGCCAAAACTCCAGCCAAGTTTAACTCAAATGATTTAAATTTCTGCACTTAAGACACAGGTGATAAGAGCTGGATAACTATGCCACAAAAAGTTTACTTCTCCTTTTACTTTTCTTTTATATAAATTACGCTTACATATCTTTTTATATATATAACATTGTCAGGTGTTAACTATAAAAGTCCAAGAACAAAGGAAAAAAATTAATAAACAGACCACAGAATCATAGAATATTCTGAATTGGAAGGAACCCACAAGGATCATTGAGTACAACTCCTTGCCCTCCATAGAACACCTCAAGGATCACTTCATGTATCTGAGAGCATTGTCCAAACACTTCCTGAACTTTGTCAGGCTCAGTGCTGTGACCACTTCCCTAAGGAACCTGTTCCATCACTCAACCACCAGCTGGGTGAAAACCCTTTTGTAATATCCAACCCGATCTCTTCCCTGAAACAATTTCAGGCATTCCCTTGGGTCCTGTCACTGGTCACCAAAGAAGAGATCAATGCCTGCCTCTCCTCTTCCCCTCACTAGGAATTTGTAACTGCAATGAGCTCTCCCCTCAGTCTCCTCCAGGCTGAACAGACCAAGTGACCTCAGCCACCCCTCATACAGCTTCCTCTCAAGGCCCTTTACTATCTTTGTAGCCCTCCTTTGTACATTCTCTAATAGCCTTTCTTATATTATGTCACCCAGAACTGCACACAGGACTGAGGATTAAGCCACACCAGCCCACAGCAGAGCGACTGGATGACGATGCTGTACCTGATGCACAAACAGGGTGTCAGGTTACCCAACTGACCCCAACATCTAATGAGTACGCGTAGAGGGGCAGTCAGATGAAGTAAGGAAGTAAAATGAAGAATGGTATCTGAAAGAATCTATAACAATCATCTCTTGAGTACCAAAGTACAGAATAGTACTGGTGAAAAGAAAAGGTCGTATAATTTGAGTTTTGCACTTAAGGTGATTCAGTAAATTTCAGTGAGGAAAGAAATATATTTCTAATATTTTTTTACTCAGGTACCTATGTATATGTATAAAGATATACTATATCTATAAATGTATAGATTTATATTACTGTTGTTTACTATTGTATATTGTTGTTGTATATTATTATTTAAACATTAAAGCAATGACAAACTGATTAGAATTGCACATCTGACAGAGCAGAGAATTGGTGTACAATAATTTATCTGATCTGTGGCAGTATGAAAGAATGGTTGGTTATAGTTCAAACATTTACCTAAACTAACTGAGAAAAGCCATTCAGTGACATGAAGAAAGTACCTCTGGCTTCCATGTTAACCTAAGCATGGATTGCATGTACTGTTTTGAGTAAGAAAGAGAACTTAGAAGACTACTGATCTTTCTGTGGTAAATTGTAGGGAAATTGTGATCAGTTGTCATCAGTTGTGATCAGTGTTTATTTCCAAGACAGCAGGGGTTTTTTTTTTCTGAACAGATATATCTTAAAGGAACACAGAACAAGTTAGTTAGAACCTTTTACACAAGCAGGTAAGATCTCAGCAGGGAGAAGGGCAGCTAACTTGTAGTTCGATTAGATATCCAATCCTCTTGCTGTAGGACAATCACTGACTGATACACACTGTCTCTATTAAGGAGCAAAACCATCCAAACCAGCAAGTGGCCAGCTTTTTTTAGAACTTGTTCCTTGAAAAAGCTAGTCTATTAAAACCCAGAAAATAAAAAAATATGCTGAAACCTGGAAAGCTTAGAGCAGAGGGAAAAAACTGTTCTAAAGAATGCAACCTAAAAAAACATATGATCTGACAGATTGTGACAGAAGAGAACCACCAGCTTTAGTTAAAATCTGAAGTACACAAACCAATTCAAAGTTCAAATAGTAGTAAAGCAGTGTAATAACATGAGTGGCAGAAAAATGTTAAAGCATTACCATTTTTGGTACTATATTTGCATTGAAATGTATTACAAGCTTGCACACAAAAACTGAATTACTTGGCTATATGTACCAAAACCACAGAGTAAATTTATTATCAGTACATTCTATTACAAGTCATGTGGAATTAATCCTGCTGTAGATGTATGACTTAAGATTAAAAGGATCTTTTTCTAAGGATTTGTATCCTGGATACCAAACAACTGCCTTGCCTAATACGGAAGATTATCTCAAAACAGAACTAGATTAACTGAATATGTTGACTCCTGCACTAGCCTGCCCACACAAAAAAGCAATACTATCACTCACCCTTATTTCTGTTAAGAATATTCTCTGATAATTTGTTATTTAGAGTACTTTCCCAACCTGGACTTCAATCACAGAACTAAAGAAGCACAGAAAAACAAATCTGATAAAAACTCACATTTTAAAATCCTTTTTTGTATCTACTGAAAGAAAGCAGATTTATAACACTGCAGGATGAATAACAAGTTCAACGAACACTTTCTGGTTTTCCTGGAAAACCTGGAAATGCCATGTACAAATCTCAGTATAAGTAGCTTCTATTCGAATGCAGTAATTTCTACAGAGAGCATATGGATTAACAAAGGCCGCCTTCACTCAATATCCTTTACTGAAAGGGATGAACTCTTGACTATACAGAGATCTCACCAAACATAATCGGGCATTGCATAGCATAGAATCTCTGATTCCTCATGCTAGTTGCTAGAAAGGCTGGTAGCAGGTAAATGAGCTGTATGGTAGCTAAACGGCAGAAATTAGGCAACACGTCTGACGAGTTCATGGCTCACTGTGGGCTGAGATTTCCCCCATCATCAAGAGTATGAACTATCTTCTGGTCGGCATTGTTGCGGAAAGCTCTTGAGGGCCTGAGCTTGAGCCCGTGCTTTCCCGTTTCTTAAAAACAAAACCCTGCTAACTTTTGCACTGGACACGTGATGGGAAAACAAGTGCTTAACGGTGCCGCTTAAGCCGTGGCAGGAGGAGTGCGGTGAGCGCAGCGCGGGTACTCACAGGCCTCGCTGGAGCCGAGGTCCGGGTAGCTCTCACAGCCGGGGTCCGGCGCCTCGGTCACCACCTGCAGCTCGAACAGCTCGAGCTCCGCTCGGGCAGCCAGCGGCCTCCGGCTCCAGCTCCGCCGGCGGGAATGCCCGAACATGTAGACGTAGTACCTGCCGGGGAAGCACAAGCGCCGGCGGGGACCTAAGGCAGCTGGTCTTGCCCCGGGCCACCGCTGCAGCCCCTCAGCCCCCGGCTCCGCCACGGCTCACCTGCGGAAGGCGTCTTGCAGCAGCCCGCATCCCAGCTCTGCCGAGGAGCCGGCGCCGTGCACCAGCTGGAAGCGGCCGGGGACCAGCTGCAGCCGGCGGGAGGACGTGCGGAGCGACTGCGGCAGCGGCCACAGCGAGTCCTCAGGGACACCGTCCACCGTCAGCTCCCAGTCGACCGGCTCCGGCTCGGCCTCGGCCCGCGGGGCGCCGTGGCGGAGGCTGGTGCTCACCAGCACGGCGGGCACTAGGACGAGCCCTAGCAGCAGCCCGACCAGTCCCATCGCTCTGCCCATGGCGAGGGGCTGCGGCAGCCACCTCCGTCCTCCGGGTCCCGCTCGGAGAGCAGCGCGGCCCCGCCCCCGCCATCACGGGGCTGGCCAGGGCGGGCTCGGGAGTCTAGGTGGCCGCCCGCGGCACCGCCCGGCGGCCCCTCGGCGGCACTTTGATAAACGGAGAACTCTGCTACAAACCAGTTTCAGTCTCAGCAGAAATTACTTTTTCGCAGGCTTTCTGCGGATCGTGTTATAAGCGATGATGTGAACAAGTAGGAGTCCGAGTTACAGTAAAATGTTTCAAGATTTAACCAAACAAACCAGGTGTTTCGGCCAATCTTGAAAATTCTACGGATTTTGGAAAGTTGTGAAACGTTCAGAAAGCAAATCTAGCATTTCAAGGCTGGAAATCACAGTGAGAAGGAATTCGGGCTTCAAGCCACCTGTAATTGAACGGTTAATGTGAACATTGAAGTGCCATCGCTGTTGCTTCGGCTGATGCACTGGGTAAGGCTACGTCAGTGACACCTGCGCTCTGCTGCTGCAGAGCAACTGAAGAGCCGGTCAGCCGTTGTCCCTCAACGATCGTCCTTTTGTGGAATGTTAGCTCTGTAGTCACACGCTCACAGTTGCGACATAGACCCTTAATTTTTATTAAAATGAGTAAATTAAAAAGAAAAAATGTTTCTCTAATGAAGGTTACATCTATTTGCAAAGAACACAGACATCTTGCTGTGAAATTACTAAGAAGCAAACATCCTCTTCCAGTCTGCATTTTTGCAAGTTTGGAGGAGCAACTCTTCCAACTGTCTGGAAGCCTCCTCAGTAGGTGTAGGTGCCTCACCCACTTCGAGAACCATTGCAGGGCTGGGCCGCACAGCAGTTCAAGAGGAGGTGAGTCATGGCTGCCAGATACTCCATTGCTGCTCCCCAGTCACACAGTCAGATTTATGTGATCACACTCAGCAGGTCTGGGGAGCTGCTAATCTCATCCCTGTTCAAAAACAAAAAGTGACAGCACAGGAGGATGAGGAGAAAGTTGAGACTTTGCCAGGCTTGTTTGGACCATGAGCTACTCCTGAAGCAAATGAATAACAAAACATCCTGTGTTGTCGTTTGCTGAGTCTATCCATGTAATTGGAGCATAAAGGTTTGATAGAAAGTGTTTGATGCAGGTTATCCATAACAGAATGTTATTTAATCTTGTCATGCTATAAGTGAAAAATGATTCTTTATTATATGACATCAAAGAGGCACACAGGACATAATGCCTGCACATCTACCCTCCTGCTCCCTGCATGCTGTGAGATATGTGAGAATGGCAGGACTGTCTTTTCTGGATCGCTCAGAGGCAGTTGTTACACTTTGCAGTTCAAGTGGTGTCAGAGGTTTCAAGTTGCCTGTTATATACACATTCTCTTTGCCTGGCATGATTGTCTCCTCAACTGTGCTGACTCAGCGGCTGGTGTTGTCTAGCTCGTTTTCTAAGGACATGTGACTGTAGCGTCTTCAATAACCACAATCAGTCTGAGCTTGCATTGTCATTTTTAGACACTATTACGTTTGAAGTGCTGTGATGTAACCCAGTTTTATATGGCATCTGAGGACTGGTTTTAAGCTCACAGAGAAAAAGTAGAGGCTAAACAGGGTGCCACAGAATTGAAGAGACTACAGGCTGTTGTCTTCAGGGGCCAGCTGATTTCAGTGGGGTTTCCACTGAACACACCACAATGATGAAACTGCAGACTGGGACTGTAATTGTTTCCAGCATGAGCACAATGAAAGAAGACATCAGTGTGCTTCACGTTCTTTTAAAAAACAGAGGTCTAGTATCAAATCAAGGTCCTGGATGTGGAAATCTACCATGCTTTATATCCTTAGCCTATTCTGTAAGTTTGATGTTGTGCTCCTGAGAGGAATGGGTTTTGATCATCCTTTGCTGTAGACTTTTTGCCTAGATTGTAAACAGTGTTAGAGTGGGAGTGTACTCTTATCTATGCTTGTAAAGACTTACACAATTTTACAGTTTATACGTAATTAGTGAATGAGTACAAATACTATTTTGTATTTTTTGGTGGAAATTTTTAAAACAGAAGTGCAATCATGGTTCATTCAGATAAGGATTATTCAGATTAGAGGTAGCTTTTCCATTCTCTAATGTAAAAGTTACATTTCTTTTAGTCATAGACTATCTCTTCTAGGATGTCTAAAAATGGGAAGAAAAATGCTACAGTGAAAAAACATGATAAATATAGTAGAGCTTGACTTGTGCAACAGAACCATACAGATTTCTTCACACATGCACACAGACACACACACACACACACACACATACTGGGTCAAATAGAAATAAAAACAAAAGTGGTTTTGGACATTGAGGGATCTCAAAAGTTCACCTTGATAACCAAAATGGTGGACTTTTACAGGAAGAAGTCCTTCCAGTTGTGCAGCTCTCAGTTCTTCCAATTGTTCTGTGGTTGGAGCAGTCACTTAAAAGTGACAGGAGATCTCTCAGCAGTGTTTCCATGTGTGCAAAAAAATAAATCATATAGTCTCTGAGGTTGATTCCACTTCTTATTTGAAAAATAACAAAGCATAAGTGACTTACTATCACTGAGTAATATTTTGTGTCCACTGTAGTCTGGTTAACATATGGGAATATGAACACACCCAGTAAACTAGGGTGTGAATTGAGACCAGACTGAGAAATTGGACATCAGTGTCTCATGAACACAGTTTTGGAGTATGTGAGTATGCGAGTATGGAGTAATAATTTTTGAAAGAAATTTATTGCAGTTAGCAAGAAGTGTGAATTTCCCATTATTTGGAAACCAGGTGATATTTTACCTGCTACATTTCCAAGGTAAGCTAAATTTCTAAGTTAACTGAAACTGACAAATCATAAATAAATGTTTTCACCACGGTTGTAAAAAGTTCTGCTGTTCTACTAACTGAGTAATGGAACAAATCCCATAAGTATCAGTAGTACATATCTTTTGTGGATGGGATTGAATCTTTAAATGCAGCTGCTTACTCTCTAGGTAAGTGGCACAGGGTACCTCAGCAAAAGGTCTTGCCTACAAGGGGGTGTTGTGACTGAATAAGACAGGATGATGATTTCACACTACAAATAGCTGCTCATATTTATTTTCTACAGGGAAAGATTGTGAAGATTCTGCAGTTTAGAAAGAGAATAAACTTCTAGTAGGAACTGCAGTTTGGAAATGTAATAAATTTGAGCAGGGAGTCACTTCCTGCACTATAAATTCCTAACCTACTTTATATGTGATCTTCTGTATGGTGATTGTATGTCTAGATTTTTCTAGATGCATGTTCTTTTTTATCATAGCCCTTTTGTATAGATCTATTTTTAAGGACATCTTTTGTACAGGAGGAGTATCCAGGCACTTATTAGATTTAGAAGGTCAGAAACCTTGACAGACTAGAAATCCTGTGTATGACCAAAGGGTGCTCGAATTACGGGCTTTGGACTGTCTGATTTCAAGTATGTTAGTTGGCAGAAGAGAATTTCAAAACAGAAGATTATACAGGAGCTGTGTGTGAGCTACACACTGAGAATGTTGGTACTGATGTTGACATACATAATGAGGGATAGGAACTAACCAAAACAGGATGTTTAACTGATGTAACTTCAAGGAAACTCATAGGCTAAAAATGTTTCAAACAAGAGCAAGGATAGTTTGTCAATGGATACACATGCCAGATACATGATTAGTGTTAAGGATGTGAACCAGCTATAAAGCAATCTGTGGACACAGCATATATTGTTTTGGAAAGAGAATTGTGGTTTAGGCTGCCAGTGTGTTACTGTCTGATTTGTGTTTTAGTATTTATATTGTTTGGATACAAGGAAGTCTCAGAGTCAGATCTGTGGCTTCAGTGTTTAAGCCCCTATAATAAGGTGCGAAAGACATATCAGGAGAAAGTGCTGACATATACCAGATGCAGAATTGTTCTAGTCTACTGTCTGGCTATAAAATTCCTCATGGTCTTTTGTTAATTTGACTTCTTGTTTCACAACTGTCTGGGAATTCTGTGAAAGTGACGTCTGGAGCAGTGCTGCCTCCAGGTTTGTGGACTTCAGACTCAGGGACTTCAGACTCAGGGAGTCTGAAGAGAAAAATTCTGCTTCCAAATAGATTGCTCTGGGGTCTTGGGTTTCATCAGCCCTGCTTCTTTAGTCTGTAGCAATTTCAAGGAGATAACAGAGGAAGAAAAAGGCTGAGTAAGGTCTCTTGAACAGTCTGTTTTGAGTAATAATTTGTGCCTGATTATTTCCTTTGTACCTGATGAGTTACCTGCTGGTTTCTCAGACCAATGTCCATCACTGCACATGCAGTTTGTCAGGTAGGACATGGTAGAAGTGTCCTGGATTAGAAGCAAGGTAGTCAGGAAAGGAGTAACTATTTTGAGCACAAAGGAATATGGACTATTCAAGCAGAAGGAGAATTTCTTATATTTCTAGGACTACTTCCTTGACAATCTTTTACCACAACAGTCTAAACATTCAAGTAATCCTGGCCAAATACAGTTGTCCTTAAAACTAGCTCTAGTTGTTCTTAACGTTCTTCTGGGGAGGATTCTTCACAATTGTCCTGGTTTGGACACTAGAGGGCGTTATCAAGTGATGAGAGATGTAATAGAGANCTCCCAGATGCAGCCCTGGGTGGCTGGTGCCGTGCCTGGCAGAGCCACCTGTGGCAGCATGGACTGAGCAAGGAGCCGCGGGAGTGGGGCTCATGGCAACACCTGCAGGACTCCCACTGCTGCGAGACCACCCACACCACTGTCAGCAGCCAGCCCAGTGCTGCCAGCACAGCCAGCTCCACATGGCATTGCTGGGGCAGCGCGCTCTGCTGCTGCCAGTGCTCTGGGACCAGGAACGGCCAGGGCCCCCGTGCCACGCTGTGCCCTTGCTGGCCCCATGGGCGGGAACTGGCAGGTGCTTGTAATGCACTGATCTGACAAACTGGAGTGGCTGCGCTTGCGGCCACCAGCAAGCACTGCCTGGCCGCAGCTGCTCGGCCCCTTCTGCTACCGCTGCTTTAGTGGCAGCGCAAGTGGGAGCCAGCGCAGCGCAGCAGGTGCTTTGCTGCCCGGGCTCTGGCTTGGGGTGGGCAGCGCAGGGGCTTGCATCACCATTCGGCAGCTGCCGCCTGGGGCCTCCACACTGCACTGCTGGGGCCCCTGCACTCTGCCACCCTTGGGCTGGGGTGCATGTTGGCCAGCCGGGCACCCATGGGACAGACCCGCTGGTGCGCTGCAAACTGCCGAGATCCATCTGCTTCGCTTTCTTACAAAAACAAAAAAAAAATTTTTAAAAGACAACCCCCCGCCCCCATTCCCAGCTAACCTATACCCCTTCCCTAACCCACAACAACAATTACGCAGTATAATCTCCAGCCTTCTCTGTCTGACTGCCTAACATTCCCTCAGTCCTGGAAGTTTGTGCTACTAAGAGGTGTTTTAGTGCAAATCTAATCCCACTAGTGTTTCATTGTATACATATATATATATATAGAAACGGTACAATTCATATGGGGAGAGGGGACCTAGACAGGATCACTAGTTAGTCCAAGGTAGCAGTGCAAGACAGTAGTTTCCTCAGAAGTTTTCTGATGTTAAGCATTTAGGGCATCCTGTCTCTTTGCTGCTTCCTGGGGTCATGATCCCAGAAGAGCTCCAGTTGATAACATGACAAGGCAGCATGGCACATAGACCAGGTACTGAGCTTTCTAGTTTGATGCTCTGTCTTCTGGAAGTGGACCAAACTCAGTGAAGTGGGTTTACCCTGGCTCGATGCCAGGTGCCCACCAAAGCTCTCAGTCACTCCTGTCCTCTGATGGATGAACCACAGAACCATAGAATGGTTTGGGTTGGAAGGAACCCTAAAGGTCATCTAGTTCCAGTGACCCTGCCACAGGCAGGGACAACTAAAAGATGGATGAAAGACTATATGGTGAATATATGATGGAAGTCTCATGGGTCAAGATAAGGAAAGGGAGAGATCTGACATTAGTCACCATCATGGGGAAAACAGACTCGCCTTGGGGAAAAGTTTGTTTCTTATGCTCAGAGTATGATAATAAAAAATAATACCAAATCTTACAAGTACGTTCCTGCACCCCTCCCTTCTTCCTGGACCCAACTTCATTCACAATTTTCTCTACCTTCTCCCTCCAAGTAGTGCAAGGGCTTAAGGAATAGGAGTTGAGGTCAGTTCAACACATGTTGTCTCTGTTGTTCCTTCTTCCTGAGGAAGAATGTTCTTCACACTCCCACTGCTCTAGTGTGATTCCCTCCCACAGGAGACAGTCCTCCATTAATTTCTGCTATGTGAGCCCTTCGCACAGGGTGCTGATCTTCACAAATTGCTCCATTGTGAGTCCCTCCTGTGGGGCACAGTCTTTCATGAATAGATTGTTCCAGTATGAGTCCAACATGGAGTCACAAGTCCTGCCAGCAAACTTGCTCCAGAGTGGGCTCCTTTCCACAGGTCCACAAATCCTGCCAGGAGCCTGCTCCAGCATGGGCTTCCCACAGGGTCACAACCTCCTTCTGGCATCCACCTGCTCCAATATGGCATTCTCCACAGGCTGTATGTGGATATCTAATCCACTCTAGACCAACTCAGACTGCAAAGGAACAGCCTTCCTCACCATGGTTTGCACTGTAGTGTGCAGTGGAATCTCTGCTCCAGTTTCTCCCTCTTTCTTTGCTGTCCTTGGTGTCTGCAGAGCTGTTTCTCTCACATATTCTCACTTGTACAGTTGCACAAGGGATTTTTTCACCCTTTATAAATACATTATCCCAGAGGTGCTACCACTGTCACTGATGGGCTGAGCCTTGGCCAGCAGCAGGTCTGTCCTGGAGCCAGGTGGCATTGATTCTGTTGGACATGGGAGAAGTTTCTGATAGCTTCTCACAGAAGCCACCCCAGTAGTCCCCCTTCTAAAAAAACTGGCAACAAAACTTCAATATGCCCAACTGTATAGCAGCACTTATTTTTTGAGGTAACATCAGAATTCTAAGATCTCAAGAGAGCAGAGAGCATCCAGATGTGCAGGCTGGTGAATCAGGAAGAAGAGCAGTACAGAAAGGCACCTGGTAATAATATATTATGAACCAAAGGCAGACCCCTATTGACATAAGTACTGTACATTTGTTTGATGTTAAATTTCTGTGAGAGCATCTTAGTCACTTATTTGTTGCATCAATGTAATAAATTACACATTGAACACACAGATTCATTTCTATCTCTTTTTTTTATGGTAGACTAAACTACCCATGTTTACAAGTTCTAAAAGGAGTGTTTTCTAGAGAAGTGCCTTGTTGCCATTGAATATGAATGTGAAAGAGTAATTGAAATGGCCCAGAAACATCTATTAGGAGTCTCCGCACAATGTCTGAGGCGCAGAAAAATTGTATATGTTGGAGACTTCTTTAATAATCAAAGAGGATGAAGTCTCTATGGAGAGGTATTCCTTTTTCATTCATTTGTTTGTGTTGTTTTGTGGTTTTTTTTTTTGTTTTTTGGTTTTTTTTTTTCTTTTTTAAATTTAAATTAAGCCTACAGTATGGGGAAAGATGGCAAAATTTTTCTCCTCCTTCTGAAGCCATGTCTTCGGCAGCAGGTGGTGCTATGTTCTCACTGAATCAGCATTTGTCTCATTCCTGGGGACATCGCCCCGAAAGTGGAACTACAGGAGTAATGGAAACAAAAACTAGTCTCATTTGCATCTTTTGTTAGCTGGTTACAAACCGTTCTGGAATTCCATGAATGTACATTTTTTGCTGAGTTCCTCCATGCTGTGTATATATTACAAAATAAATATTTTGTTACAGAAGAAATCCTTGCAAATGAGATCCTACTTAATGATTACTTGTATTCCATGTAGTTAACATTCAGATTTAGTGATTACAGATTGCAGGGTAATAGTAAGTCATGTAAATGTTACAGCTTTCAGTTTGCAGGGGTAAGCCTGTGTCCTCTTTAAAGACACTAAAAGGATTTTCCAGTGGCAAAAAAAAAGATAAACTAGCTATGTTTAGAGAGGCAAGAAATAAAATTATTATTTCTCAGGACCTGAGCAGATTTTGTTTTGTTTCTGCGTCTTTCCTTACTGTTGCTGAAAATGCTAAACTTAGGATGGATTCCATTGCTGGGGCCTTGGAAAATTTTTCATCTCTTTCTCCTAATTTTACTCTGCACTAAGTCCCCACTAAATAAACCATAAAGTGGCTTCAAGTGGAGACCCAGTTCTCTAGGGAGGATTATGTGTCTTTTGTGATGAGATGTCCAGTTTGTGGACAGTACAATTTAGTTGGAGAATATGACCGTCCTACAGGTAGAACTTCAGAGACTTTAAGAAACTTAAGGATTGGACTAACAGAAAGTTCAAGACCTTTAATGCCATGTGGCAACTTCTTCAGTGCAGTACTGGAACAAGCTGTCTGGAGAGGCAATAGTGTTTCATCCACAGGGCCTTTGAGGTAGGCCTGGTAAAGCTGAAGCACTGATTAATGAGGTAGGTGTATGTGACACAGAAGTTATTAGGCCCAGTACCCTAATGGTATTTTCTTCTGTTCACCTTGGATACCCTAAACCAAGTTCAGCTACTCTACGGCACCTGAACATGCAGGTGAGCAGAGAGATCCTGCAGCTTCACTGTTACTGTGCCTTGGTGTGCTGGGGGAGGTAGGGTGTAGTAAAGCTGACTTGGACATGGAGCAAAGCTATCACTGCATTTATGTGGTCTAGGAAGGGAAGTAAATCTTGTAGGGAGAATCAAAAGAGAAGAATAAAAAAAATGCATGTGTCACTCAGTGCTCCAGTTTTTCCACTGAGGTCAAGTCACATTCAGGCTCAGAGGCAGTCAGATGACATAACAAGAAAAGGTGAAAGGTGAAAGGCAGAGATGCTCCAAAAATATTTTGGATGCTCATGTTACACTTTCTGTCATAAATGACACTGTCCTGCATGATGTACTTGTCTCTAAATCAGGGACATATGGATTCGATAGGTGAACCACTTGGAATAAAGAATTGGCTGGATGGTCACACTCAGAGAGTTGCAGACAATGGCTCAATGTCCAAGTGGAGATCAGTGATGTATGGAGTTCCTCAATGTGTATTAATGTCCCTGTTTTAACATCTTTGTTGATTATAGACAGCAGAGTGCACTTTCAGCAAGGTGGCTGACAACACCAAGTTATGTGGTGCAGTCCACATACTGGAGGGAAGGGATGTCATTCAGAGGAGCCTTGGTAGTCTTGAGAGCTAGGGCCACGTAAACCTCATGAAGTTCAGCAAGATCAACTGCAAGGTCCTACATCTGGGTCAGGGCAATCCCAAGCACAAACACAGGTTGGGCAGAGAATGGACAGAGAGGAGCTTTGAGTCAAAAGATTTAGAGGTGTTGATGGATGAGAAGCTCAATGTGACCCAGCAATGTGGCAAAGACAATTGTAACCTGGGCTGCATCAAAAGAAACATGGCCAGCAGGTCATGGGAGGTGATTTTGTCCCTGAACTTTGCTCTCGTGAGACCCTGCTTAGAGCACTGCATCCAGTTCTAGAAAAAATAGAAAAATAGAATAGAAATAGAAATAGAAAAAAGACATGGACCTATTGGAAATAGTCCAAAGGAATCCATAGAAATGATCACAAGGCTGGAACATCTCTCCTACGATGACAGGCTGAGAGTTAGGGTTATTCCGCCTGGACAAGAGAAAGCTTATGGGGAAACGTATAGCATCTTCCATTACCTAAAGGGAGCCTGCAAGAAAGCTGGAGAGAGACATTTTACAAAGGCATGTAGTGATAGGACAAGAAGAAATGGGTGTAAGCTGAAAGAAGGTAGGTTTAGGTTAGATATTAGAAGGAAATCCTTCACTGTGAGGGTAGTGAGGCACTGGAACAGGTTGTCCAGAGAAGTTGTGGATGCCCCATCCCTGAAATTATTCAAGGTGAGGTTGGCTGAGGCTTTGAGCAATGTGGTCTGGAAGGTCAGGAAGGTTCCCTGCTCATGGCAGAGGGGTTGGAACTAGATGATCTTTGAGGTTACTTCCAGCCCAGCCCATTCTATGATTCTGTGATTTATTTGGTATCTATAGGTCCAAAAGGTCAGAAAGCCTTGCCAACCAGTAATGTGTTCTAGTTTATTGCCAAATTAGGTCTGATGTATTTTTCACTGCTGGCAAANATTTTTTGCTAAATTTGGTTTGGTTTTTTTTTCCCTGCTGGGAAATTTTTTTTAATTTTTTTTTTTTTTTTTTTTTTAACAGGACTATGATTCCAAAAAGCAGCAAGCTGCATGCATGACAGTTTGTTAGGAAGAAAATAATCTAAACCTTTTTTTTTGCAGTGTCAAATACAGACTCCTTGATGCAGGGTGGTGTGTATGTGGGGATATGGACGAAAGAGATATGAATTAACCTCTTTAGGCTCATTTCATTTTTAAAACTGACTTTGATTACAGAAGAGGCATGCTTTATGAAGCAGTAAAGAAGCTAGTGCATACAAATCTTCCACTGCTTCTTATAAAATAAAAACAAGAACATGTGTTAGGATTACAGCATGTATGCAAACAAGACCCAGAGCACTTACAAGGCAGATGCATTTTCTAGATCAGAAAATTGAAGATAAATGTATATACTCTTTTCCCTTGGACTTCATGAGAACTGCAAAAGGAATGTGGTATGTTTTAGACAATAATATAGGTAACAGTATATTAAAAAATCTCCAGAGAGGAAAACTTTGAGAATACTGTTTTGTTTTTAACAACACTTGTCTTTGTCTTGGACAATAGAGTGTTGCAGTGAGAGCTTGCAGATGCTTTCAATAAAAATTGATAATGAGACACAGGTGAATGAATACTCTAAAGACCGTGGATGAGGCCAGTTCTAGCTGCCATATAATTTGCGGCTGTTCTGGTTTAGCTTGGGATTGTTCTGTTACTGAAGTGGTTAGCATGGTTTAGGTTGGTGTGTTATATTTAGAGAACTGAGCGTCCTTTGCGAAGTATTTGGAGGCCTCCTAACAGAAACACTACTATTAGTATTTATAGTCTTTAAGTTCTTAGATTTGGAAAAAAATAATTTTGAATATAAATGTATAAATCTTTGAATTTTTGTTGTTGTATGTTTATACTGCTGTAGTCTGTCAAGTTTAATTTCATTCTTTTAGATATGCTGTAGACATATTCTAAGTGACAGATTTGATCTCAAAAGGTATCAGGATATTTAGCAGTGCAGAGAAGCTGAGCAGCTTTTACTTTCAATAGCAGGAGTCATGCAAAGTCTCCAGGCTGATTTAACCAGGCCTTCTTTGTGTGATCCAAAAAGGAAAAAAAAAATCACTTACGTTTCCAACACATAAACATTGCAGGGAATGTACAGTGTATCTTTCTTCCAGCATTGCACAAGTGTATTGTCTTTCTCTTCTTGGTGGTATTTGTGCACAAAATATTTTTGGGTATTCTATCCTCCTTGAGGAATCCACTCTACAAGCAAATCAGATATGCTCTCAGTCCAAACTGCTTTCTGTTTACTATAACAGAACAAAGAATTTCTAACAGAAAGGAGAAGGTATTGGCAATAAGGTTGATATGTACAGTGAGAGATATTAATTACCTCCTTAGTCTTGTCACAGCTATCCCAATCATTATACACAAGTCTTTAGACATGGGGTGTGAGAATTCTTCTGGCTTTGGGCACAAACCTCTTTGAGTAGCCATTCTGCTGACTATTCACTTGCACCAAGGGAAGTGTATAGCCAGATTTGTGTTTACCAAGGATAATCTCCCATGCTGTGCTACTAGATCTGTACTCCAAATGTTCTGATCTTGTAGCTGGCTGTACACTAAACCCAAAGTTTTCTGACTGGTATAAGGGGCCTGCTGAAATGCTAATCAATCAGGCAGTCACTGGAGCTATCTTTAGAGAAGAGAACTAATGGCTGCAGCAGGACAGGTCAACCTGTGAAGTAGGATATGTTCTCATTGACCATCTTCACTTCTGAGGAACTACTGGTGGTGGTGGATCAATCATCATATTTTTCATCACAGAATGATGAATATTTCTCCACAATTTTAGTCTTGTGTAAGCCTTGGATCATGTTTATAGTCTATGTTGGGTTTCAGGTAAATACAAGTTACAGGGTCATGGTATTCATAGGACTGAAATTAATTTTACCCTCCCAGCCATTATGTATCTCAAAAAAATTTGGAAATATTTTCTAGGTTTTTAGTGGATAAATTGTAAACTTGTTTTAAATATTGGTGTTTAGTAAGTTTGAAGACAGCTAGAAAAATTAATCATTTAATCAATCTTAGACTGTAGCCTCCAGGTTTCTTTGAAATACTATTAGGACTGTCTCCCTTTACCTGATCATTGATATGTCTGGGTTTTTGTTTAAATGGCTGTGCTCCTACTTGTGATTAACTGAAAACAACAACATGGTGTGAGAAGTGGTATGTAATTTGAAACAGGACTTACAATGAATTGAGGATAGAAACTTTTAGGTTTTCAGTGCTGGTGTAGGAAATGTTACAAGACTGAAAAAAGCTGGAGGTTAATGTTACTTTTTAGAAACAGAAGTTACGAGATTGCATAATGATGCAATTTTGAATGGGATTATGAAGTTAATTTACTATTGCTGTTTTTTGTTTTTTTGTTTTTNCTGCCTTGCTGTGCATTCAAACTCTTTTTTGTCCTGTCTCTTCTGACATCTTGGTGAAATACTATTTTTATGAAATAGTGTCTGTTGCTTTTCCTTTCCTTTATATGCTTACCTACATGCCTTTTCATTCCCTCCTCTAATTCATGCTTTTACTATTGCACTAGAAACCTGGCTTTTGTGGAAGACCCTAGCAAACTTTTCAGCTGTCATATGGTTCTTTGAGAGCTGATACTTTCATTTCAAATATTTGAAAACACATTTCTGTTCCTTACAAAGAGAAAAAAACGAACAAGAAAAATCCCCAGCACAATTCTAAATTGGAGGAATTAAAGGATACTAGTTTTTGGTATCTTCTGAATTTTTAGCTAACTGCTGAATATTTTTTTAAATGGTTACAGTTACCAGTCACTTTTGTACTAATGGTTTTCATCTCATTTCCATTAGTTGCTTGCTCTGTTTTTTGTAAATATTACCTACAGTTATGTACCATTTACTACTGGAACAATAAGTGAGTGCATATTTAAAATACAGTCAAGTGAAATTTTACTCTGAAATTGAAATTTTAAGTGCATCTCTTTAAACATGATAGCACTGATGATTCAGTCCCATGATTTGCCATTAACTGTATCACATACATTTCCTGCAGCTTAACTTGCTATTCCTGTCCCTTGCCTTCTTGAAATAAATGGACTTCCAGCAATAGTTTTGACAATATTCTTGTCTACAAGTAATAAAACATCTGGAAATTAGACTAGATGACCAAAACAGTTCTATGTAATAATATGTATCTGGCATTCATACAACCTTTGTATAATGCATGGATTTTATGGACCAGATGTGGTATTTATGTATTATGAGGAACAGAGGTATGTTCAGTCATGCTTTTTATTGCATTTAAATGCAAGGTACATTTTAATAACTCTCAAAGGGAATTGTCTCCTATTGATTAGAAACTGTCAGTGTGTTAGACATAAACCTGAAAAAGCAAATGAATCTGTCAGAAAACTGTAAGTGAAATTTAAGTTGACATTAAGCTGTATACTTATTGTGACCTGGCTCCAAAAAAAAGAATAGGAAAAAGAAAAAGGCAACTAATAAATTTCTGCTTATTCCTCCAGTGAAG
>VYZS01021428.1:0-11597 GCA_013400695.1 Neodrepanis coruscans
TTGGAGCCCTGTATATTTTTAAAAGTAAAATGTCTAGGTGAGCACATGTCTTTGCCCCTGTTTTCAGCTGATTTATTGCTCTCTGAAAAAACTTCTCAATTAATTTTGTTTATCTGTGTTTGGTTTTAGAATGGGTTTAGGAATTATGGCCTTCTTCTAATTTAATTTGTTTGAAGAGTTAGAAAATCTTTATGAATTGTCTGATGTCACCTTGTTCTATCACAATGCTTGTAAAAGAGACATGAAAGAACACAGGTGAAAATCAGTCCCCCTTTTCTATATGCCAAGTTATTCTATACAAAATATTCTCATTTTTTAATAGCATAATATTAAGAAAGCAAAAGTATTTCATGTTATTTTTTTAATTAAATGTATTTCTCTAGTAAAGCACACCCAAGGGGAAAAAAAAGTTGTATCCCCACTACCTGAACTGTAGTGATAACGTATCTGGAACAATTAAAAAGTAAAGAATTCAAGATTGATGGCTGACAGCAGCATCAGAAGATTGGGGACCTTACAAACGTATGATCTTTCTGTAATTTCAAGGATCTCATATATTTGCCTTTATATGTGGATACCTGTGACTTCTTCAGGCTGACTCCCTTCATTCTTATTAAAGTTCCTTGGGTTTTTATCCTGGCATTGTTTTAAGAGTAGAGGTTCCATGCTTGAAAACAGTAAGCTTATTTTTGTATGCTTTGTAGTATGTTAGAATACTTGTTTTCCAGTTTCTTGGAAAAGATTAGAATTGTTTCTGCAATTTTTTTGTACACCAATGTCATGAACTCAAAATCAACAAATAGATAATGTTTATTTTAGATTCCATACTTCCCCTCAGAGATTCTGTGGACAGCATTGATAAAATCCTTTTGGTTTCTTTGTTTGTTATTAGGGTTTGGTTTAGTTGTTGGTTTTTTTAATGCTGGCTGGTTAGGCTCGGAAAGTTTTACTAAATAAGACTTAGACAGATCTAAAGTAGATGGCATAGGATGATGATTGGATTTCTGGCAGGTCTACACAGACTTGCAACTACCATGAGAGTCCAGCACCAGGGAAGAGATGTAGGCTGAACTGTCCCACAGTTGGAAACCCTGTAAGTCCCAAATAGCTGCTCACTGAAACAGCTGGAATCTGCACCAAAGCTGAATGCTTTTCATGAAGTTGCTGAAGAGACTAATCAACTTTACCTTGTCTGGGTATTTCCAGCAAATCCAGGAACTGAATTTAGAATATATTTTTCTTATGGAAATAATGGAGTTTAGGCTAATTTTAGCTGGTAGCATCAACACAAACATAATGTTTAGGTTAGTAATGAAAGTAGTCTGGAAGGACAGGCAGAAAAAAAGCTTGAAAAAGTATAGACAGAATGAATGCACTTCTTATCTTCTTAAGGAAGAAACCACTAATGTAGTATAGCCCCACACAGCCTTCAAATGATCTTTTTAGAGCAAAATCAATTAAAAAGATGTGAAAGGAATATTATAGCCATTTAGAGAAACATTTGAGGAGAGAAAATTAGATTTACTTGGCATAGAGTTCCCTCGTCAATGTTCTACAGAGAGAAAAAAGAATCTCAAGAGGATTAAAAGATGGTAGAAATGGTCCACTTCTGGCTTTTAAAAGTCAGATTTTCAAACAGAAGTAGGAATAAATTTTAAATAAATGAACCCTGGATTTTTTGCTATTCATTATGGTGAAACTAAGAAATTAGTAATAAGGGACAAATATCAATTTGCAGAGAAAAGAAATTAGATCATAAGTTTTTGTCAATTCAATTGAACACAAATTTTGGAAGTATTTCAGAAGAATCAAGAATAAAATTTTGGCAAAGGTCATAAAGAGGAACATTGGACAACATCAGAATATGGATGCCCAGAGTTAGAAATTACATCTATTTAGGAAAAGACTGGTCAAAATCATCCTGAAACAATAAGATAAGTATAGATGCAAGTATATGTCATTGGACAGATTTAATAGCAGTTTAGATAATAATGTAATAATATAATTGATCCTTTCTTTATGCACCTAAATTGAATATTTTCTGAATGTTAGATGTTTAGTAGCTGCTGTTCACCCTGGTCCATAAAAAGAAAATAAAAGAGATTCTGAAAGGAAGAACTTACAAAATAAAATTATTATTTGAATGAGAATGTAATTATTAGAATTGCTTTGTAGCCTGATTGCAAGAACTAGTTGAATCAATCTCTTCGGATTGTGTATAGATATTCTTCCTACGAAATTTTGAACTGACAATATATAATTCGACTTTGTTGAAAAGGTTTAATAATCAGCTCACTTTAATTCTCATTAAAGGATTTTCATATTGCATAGATCTGTTATGTTTGGAGAAGACAATCTTTCACTTTAACTAATCTCAAAGAAACCTTTCTCATTGAGGTTGTCACTGAGGGAGGATGACTTCTGTCTGATGAACAGATTGACGAAACAAACAAACAACAAAAAAAACCAAACAAAAAAACCAAACAAACACAAAACCAAAACCAACTAAACCCCACACCTCATGGAGATATCTGCTTACGGGATACAAGATAACTAGCATTGAGTGAGCATAAGTCCTACTTATAGCAAAATATATGTCTAAATATGACATTTAGAATTAAATTTATACTGACATTTTCAATTTCAACTCCATAATGGATTAATGACTGATTTCAATTTCATACTCTTAGTATTCCTTCTCAAAAACAGGAATTGGTGAAATTCTCTTGTGACTGTTCCTCATTATTGTCAGCTCGCAGTTTATAGTTTAAAGGTTTATTTTGCAATGCATTCCTTTTATTTGTTGCGTAACTGCTTTAGGATTACTTCCTTTTTAAACAGATTTGAAAGCACTTCAGGTTAAAAGAGCTTATTTCCATGTTAAGAAACACTATTTCAAGCAGCATTTTACCTTATGCATTTTCTTTGCCTTGGTGTAATCCTGAGCAATGTCACCCAGGGAATTTAGGGCACTTACAAGGATGTCTGAATGCTGAGAAATGCAGCTTAAGTAATTTAGAAGTTAATAGTGTACAGATTTTACTTCCTAGTATGAACATCAAGAGTATCCCTGCATACAAGTAGCAAAACTTGATGGTCTTAAAGGACTCTCCCAACCTTGATGATTCTATGTCAATCGCTACAAAACTAATATTTTGAGACATGGAAGTACTAAAGTTTCACAAGCAAATGCATCATCAAATTTCATAAGTAGTCAAATGTGGGAAAGATCTATTTCTGTGGGAATGGGTGAGTTGTTATAATAATCCCTTTTCCTTTTCAATTAACATAGCAGGTGAAAAGGCAGATTGACATAAACATCAATTATTAAAATAAAAGGAAGATGAAACACTGGATGCAACTAATGAGCCAGGCCCAGACTGAACTGTCTGAGGTGGGAAATTTGGCATCAAAAACAAAATCAATCCTTAGTTATTCTCTATTTTACTCTAGAATAATTGAAAATTGTCGAATAATATCTATTCCCCAGTAGTATAAAAAAAAATCAAGTACTTAAAACAAACAAACACACAGAATACACAGAATTAACAAGGCTGAAAAAGACCATAGAGATCATCAAGTCCAACCTATTACCTAACTTATCAATCTACCCAACACCGTCCCAACATCTAAACCATGTCACTGAGTATGCCATCCAACCTTTCCTTAAACACATCCAGGGATGGTGACTCCACCACCTCCCTGGGCAGCCCATTCCAGTCAGAAATCACTCTCTCAGCACCCTTGGATGGATCCCATCAGGTCCCACAGAGTTATGAAGATCTAGGTGGGTCAGTAGATCCCTAACATCTTCCTCCTGAATCACATGGGGGCTATACTGTACCCTGTCCGCATCTACCAGTTTAAGAGACCACTTTTGCTGTAGACAATCAGTTTTGCTATTAAAAACAGAGGCAAAGAAGATATTGAGTACCTCTGCCTTTTCCTCATCTTCAGTAACTAAATTTCCCTCCTCGTCTAATAAAGAATGGAGATTTTCCTTGTCCCTTTTTTTGCCATTCATATATTTATAGAAACACTTTTTATTATCCTTAACAAAGGTGGCCAATTTTAGCTCAAATTGAGCTTTTGCTTCCCTATTTCTTTTCCTACATGACCTAACAACATCTTTAAACCTTTCCTGGGTTACCTCCCGCTCTTTCCAAAGGCAGTAAATCTTCTTCTTTTTCCTTAGTTCATTCAAAAGCTCCTTACCCATCCAGTCCAGACACCTAACCCTACGGCTCATCTTACCGTACTTTGGAACAGCCTGTTCCTGCACCTTCAGGATTATTAAACCCACCAACTAACACTAATTCTAAAAAGGCCAACCCTGGAATTGTCTAAATTTCAGCTATAGTATAGGCTTCAATTTTTTTGTTTGTACTACGTACAATGGAGTCTGAGAATGTGTGTAAATTCCTACAAAAGAAAGCAGCAAAGTTTTGATGCTTTGCTATGCTGACTGAAATAATTGTCCTGTTAGGACAGTGGTCCATCATGGTTATAGGCTTATGTTTTTAATGATCAGAATAATATCATCACATTATAAGTTCCAATTCAGAGTTGCTTAAAACACGAATTATAAGAGGTCTTACAAGCATACTTGGCATTCTGAAGTGTTACGCCATCCTTAACGATGTAATAACTTCCTTTTGGGATTCTGCATTTGCTTCCATTAAGATCACCAACTGACCACTTCTGAGACTGATTTTTTGGGGTTTTTTAGAGAAAATATGCATGAGATTGGTTTGAAATAACCATGCTACCAGGTCACAATAAGAAATCATGAAAATTTTTATTAAATTTGATTTCAATCTCTTACCATTATTAAAAGTGAAGTTCTTTAATACCAGAGTATGAATAAATTTGTCATTTGACAAGCAGTGCTCCTGAATTGGGAAATTATCTTAAAGATTTACAGTGTTATTTCTGGCCTGCCAAGATTTTAAAATGTTTCCTTTATGTATTGTGAGCAGATATGTTTTGCTATCATCAATTGAGTAGCACTGAGAAGATTGGATAGAAGTAAGTAATCTTGACATTCCCATTCTCATAGAAATACTATTACAGTGATCAACAGATAAGCATGGTATAATGTGTATTGGCATCTTTTAAAACTGGAGGTCTCCTTTCCTGGAAGGCTTAGAGGGATCTCAACGATGTGTTTAGATAACTGATGTGGGAAAGTGAAGGGGGCAGAATCAGACTCTTCTCAGTGGAGTCCAGTAAAAGGACAAGTGGCAGCAGGCACAAACTGAATATGGTAAACTCAATTTGAACATAAAAATAACTTTTTTCATTCTGAGAGCAGGCTACCCTGACAGGCTATGACATCTCTAGTCTTGGAAACACTAAAAACCAAACTGGAAAGGGCTCTAAGCAACCTGCTGTAATTGACCTTCCTTTGACTAAAGGATTGTGCTAAATAACCTTCTGAGGTACTTTCACTCAAGGGAAAGGCTGGTCCTAGTACACGGTAGAGTCCCAAAATGAACTAGCAATGTTATTCTTTGAGATTTAAAGAAAGTTTTCGCAACTGCATCTTCCATATCTATAGTGCATCTTCTCAGAACTCCACAGATATTACTCAGTTTGTATTTTGTACATTTCTCCCCAACTCTCACAATAGGTGTGGAGGTCATGTCAGTACAGAATGCAAACAAATGAGGGGTGAGAACTACAACAACCAGTATTATTGAATAGGGAATCTTTCCTGTTTGGCACTGCTTGCAGGTTTCATCATCCCTGTAATCTCACAGTTAACATATGTCAAAGACCCAGCCTGTACCATTGCTCTCAATAAATCACTGATTCCTTAAACTATTAATCTTTCCTCATGCAATACAGAAGGAGCATGGTCCTCCAGATTTTCATGCTGTAAACTCTAATACCTTTAAAAAATAATTACAATAACTCTATATCAGATGAATCCTGTTAGTCTTTATCTCAACTCTAGAAAAACTGTTGATTGTTAAACTTAATATGACTGTTTTTAATTATTTAACTGCTACTAATTCCTTCTGTTCTCTGGAGGTACTCAAGAAAGCCACAGTCATTAACAAGAAAACCCTGAATATTAAACAAAGAAGCTCATAACCACCCAGTCTTCAGAGCTGTGCTGATAGTGTTTATATCTTCAGGCCATAACAGCTCTAAGAGCTGCCTTGGGACCTCTGGTGCCTGAGAGCTGCTGACAGAGCTTGTAAGAAGCCTTGAGGCTTTACCATATGACTTCTGGAGAAAGGTCAAATAATTAAGTGCCCAGAACTTCTGATGAGGTAAATCAGGATAGCACCACTGAATTCAACAGTTCTTTGTCAATTTTCAGCACTCAAGGACCTGGCTCAAGTCCTACTCCTCCGGTTTTATAGAAATAAAGTGCAAGAATTGAAAAAAAAAAAAAAAAAGCAAACTAAATTTATAATTCATTGAATTTTCACATTAGCAGAAATATCTAGCATCTAAAAAGATATATATTAATTTTCCTGTACTCTCCATGTCTTTTTCTCATATAATGCATAAATATATTAAATTTCCAGATCAGGCACGTTCAGACATAGCAGAAGTCTATGCTCTCCACTTTTTTTTCCTGTGACAAACTGTCAGTAGGAAAGATTACATGACAGAAGCTCAAAAAATGCCAATCAGAACAGAATACAAGTGACAGTTTCAAAATTACACTGGCACTACCTCTTGCTCAAAGCCAGCTGAGTACATTTCACTCATATTGTCAAAATACAGATTGCAAACCCTCTTTCTGTCTTCCATCAATAAAAAATAACTTCTCTTAACCTTCCTTCTTCTCAGAAAATACTCAGTGCTGTGTTTTTCTCAACATCTCCGTGCAGCTGTGACCAACAATGAAAGCTTAAAGAAAATAGCATCTTCAACCCCACTATTTTGATTGAAATTTATTTGTTTTTTGCCAAAATAAGCTAGTATGAAGGCAGGTCCTTATTCCAGGGAGGAAGTTACTCAAGAAACAGATCGTACAGCCAGTAGAGAACTTCCCTGCTAATAAAGTGAATGCAGCATGCTAGTTTAAACCACACAAAAATCCTTATGGAAGCTACGTGTTTTGAAAAATACCATGTTGTTGAGAATATCCCAGTTAGATAAGGTGTCTGAAACTCTAGCTTTTGGCACTTTAATAGGCACGGGAGCAACGCAGTGATGACAAAAAGGACAAATGCAGACCTATGAATGATGTCTGAAGGATATTTGAAAAGTTAATCACTGGGAAGCTGAGACCTCTGGTGAATATTTTGATGCTTTTGCTTAACAGCATAAGATATAACCACTGTTATAACCTCCTGTAATGTGCTCTCCTACAACTCTTGAAGCACTGGGACAAAATAAAACTTTGAAAATACAGTATTATTAATGATTTTTTGGTCTGTCTCTCCATTGACAAATCTTCTGCTAAAATACCCTATGCTGATATATGTAGCTTGCTGCAATAAAAACATCTCAGTGTTAGAAGTTCCAAATTTATCTCTTTTTTTGTAAGTATTTTAAACTTCTGTTTGCAGTCAAATTTTAGTTGAATTCTTCCAACAAGGGCAAACAAGATCCTGGACCAGATTCATTGAAACTCTTAAATATTGTAAAAGTCCAACAGTATTCTTGTTAAAACATTATGAGTAGTATTTTACTTAATTAAATGGTTACATTCTTCAAAAATATAGAAATGCAATTCTAAGAGAATGCACACAGAATAAACAGAATAAACATTATAGTAGTCTCTCATCCTGCTGTGTCTTAGGATTTTTCTAGGCAACTCTTGATTGAAGAGTGTGAGCAACAAACTCAACAGTACTTTCTATTGGGAGTTTTTTTTTTACATTACAGTGTCTGTATTTGGGGTGGTATTCCCCTTAACAGGTCTGTATCAAGTTACCACCTACTTGAAATTAATATGAAGAATAAGAACCAGGGGATTTGTATCTTTTTTTTTCTCCCTAATAATTAATCTAGTGAAATTTATTTGGGTAAAGTGAGCTTTGCAGCTGATATAGAATCAGAAAAGGACAACTTAATGGAAAGTCTTACTTGAAGTGTTCAGTTAGTGACTTTCTTTTAATAATAAATGAGATTATTTTTTATTTCCCCTTGACAATCATTACTGAAAGACTTATGTCCTTTTCAAATTACTGTCTTTCAATGTCAAAGAGAAGTATATATAATTATATTCTAGAAGGAACTGTCATACATGATAGTATAACTGACTGGTTGAATTGAGTCTCTCTATTGAAGTTATACACAGAAAAATCCTATTCTCAAATATGTTGTGGCTCTCCCTCCATGCCCACTCCCTTTTTTTGATAATTGTATCTGTATGTAAAGAACTAAAATACACTATCTCATCAGTTCTAACAGGTTGGTTTTTTCTACTCTTTGGATACTTCTGTTAACTTACAACAGCAAGCCATCTTGGTGAATCAAATCAGATCCCATGTTCTTTCCCAATAATTAGCTCATCTGAATTTTCTTACAAAAATTTCTTCCATACAGCAAGTTCCATCTGCTTACTATGATGTTGGAATATAGTGCTTCCTAGGCTAAATTTAATCACATATCTGGTTTAAATATTTATCATAAATATTTGCATGTAAATGTGCACTCTTTGATGCTAATAGAAATTATAAAGTTCCACATAAAAATAAATATCTTATATTTAGTTTATACTCTATATTATTATTATCGTTACAAAGCAAGGGGGTGGAACTTTAGTGCTGAATATTCAATACCACTGTGTCACAGTTAAGGGGTGTGGTTTTCAGCCATAAAATCACTTCAAGCGGATAATGGAAGAGCGGCTGTTTGTTGCCCTGGTTCTCAGGAGAGGTGGTGGCTGCCAGGACTGCACCGTTGTTGAGGCAGGAGAGACAGCCTGCTGGCACTTACACCACTACTGCCACAGCAGAGAGAAAGCCAGCCTGGGATGCCACCTCAGCTGCAATCAGGGACAAGAGTTCGCTGCCCCATGATTGCCAGCTGCTGCTGCTGACAGAGAGAGAGGAAGGGCTGCTCTGCCCTTGTCATTTCAGGGACTTCACTATTGCCTCACCTGATTCAAAGAATCAGCTACAAAGTATGCACTGTAGAGTAAAAGCACACTTTTATCCAGCACTGGGAACACATAGGGTTTACACTTCCGCGTATGTGTTCACTATCTGCCAGTTTTTGAGGGATTTTTACACACACAAGTAAACAAGTACAGTTATATCTTATTACACCCACCTTTTATGACTCAGCACAAAATCCATTATGTAGCAGTTTTATCTAAGAATACATTCAGTCACTTATTCCTATATTTACTATTATATTCCTTTTAAACAACTCTTCTTCCCTCCTCCTCCCACCTTCAATGGAGTTTTTTTGATTGTAAGTTTTGCATGTCTGAGCGAGCCACTGACAGATGAGCTCTGACCATTTGCACCTTTCTGATGATTAGAGAAACCACTACTTTTCTATTATGTATCACCCTTATACTGTGTATTGCTTATGGTATATACTGCATACTGTTATACACTGCTTCAGCTTATCACTTTTATATTTTATAAGATATTACTTTAGCAGCATGGGGGTTTAAAACAAAATTACAGTTAATAATAAGGTGTCCTGGTTTAGGACAATATTAGGCTTATCAATGGACAAGAGACATATAGGGAAGGCAGCAATTTTTTAAATGTAGATATATGGGGGAATGGATGGGTGTAATTGCCCAATTATGTC
Source organism: Neodrepanis coruscans (assembly GCA_013400695.1). Lineage (NCBI taxonomy): Eukaryota > Metazoa > Chordata > Aves > Passeriformes > Philepittidae > Neodrepanis > Neodrepanis coruscans. Next base: position 9,742 of record VYZS01021428.1, read on the forward strand.
CAGGAGAGGGCGCTGTGAGTGCCAGCCAGGACACGCTCTGGGGAACACACACAGACACACAGACACACACACACACACACACACACCCCCCCCACTACAAAGACCACATGTAACCCGAGAAGGGAAGGGGGAAGGGAATAGAGATTACACCATACCCCGGACCAAACAACCCCGCCCCCTGCACACAGACCACGTGTAACTTGAGAAGGGAAGAGGGGAAAGAATAGAGGTTACACCATATCCCCTGGATAAAACGGCCCCACCCCCCACCCTCACCGTGGGGAAAGAAAAAACTAGCGACACAGAGGAGGAGGACACCCCTCCCAAGAACACAGGAGAGGCCCAGAGGCAGGCACCCACAAACCCAAAAACAAAATATATCCATGGAAAAGAAGGCGGCAGTCCCTTCAGGGGTGGTGTGTCTGTGAAGAAGTCCTCCGAAAGGGTCTTTTCAGGCAGGGGGAGATGAAAAGCGGTGGCTACCTCAGGGAGCTCCATGGAGAAGAGGTAGTAGGCAGTAAGGTACAGGGGGGGTGGGGGGGTGTACTCCTCAAGGTCGTGTTGAGTAGAGGCACCCTGCTTTCAGCTCCAGAGTCCCGGAGAAAGAGAGGGCGATGCCCTTTCCCGCAGGTTTTATAATCCCAGCCCCTTCCCAGCGCACCTTGCGGGTCTCCGGGGCTGATGGCAAAACCCAGGCAGAGGTAACCTTGGTAACCTGGCTATGCCTCCCAGCCGGATCTGGGCACAGGAAAGGAGTTTTTTTTTTTCTTCTGCCTTCCCCTGCAGTTTAAGGCAAACCATTACATAAGGTCTACAGTTTTAGTAAGCTGAATTGTTCCTGAAAAAACATAATCCAATTTTAGCTAAAGAAAAACAGGAACAGATTCCTGTTTTCCTCAAGGAATAAAGTCTTCAAAAACCTACCTGTCACATAAATTTGCAGAACCTATAGTGTAACTAGAAAAAAAACAGGAAATAGACATCCTGCTTCCTCAAGGAGTAGAATTTGCAGTGTGGCAAACAGGAACAACCTGTCATCTTAAATTTAAGATCTATAGAATTAGCCAGAAAAACAACAATCTATAGAATCGATGAGTTAAGCAAAAAAAGGTTATCAATGTTATATAAAATAAAGAGGTCAAAAGGACACCTGAGGAAGACTACCTTACATCATCCTCAAAAACCCCCAAGACCACCACTCTAAAAAGGTAGAACCTGGGCAGAGACTATCACCAGAAGGCGGAACCTGGGCGGAGTCTGGGAGGGGACTTATGCTATTGTGTAGCATATAAGGAACAGCTGTAATGCCCACAAATAGGCAAGTTTGAAGGACAAATCCCCTCTGTCCTCAGCATTGTTGCAACTATAGTTCATAAAACATACCTGCTTCAATACTCTCTAGAGACTAGGAGTTTCCGTAATACCCTGAAAAAAATTACTTTGTGCCAAATTGCCACTCTTTGGGTCTTATCTCGTTCTTTCAGATCCCATCCTCACCCTGCTAGCTGAGGTGGGGTTCCCCTTTTTTTTTTTCTCCTTTTTGTAGCAGCTTCATTTTACAAAGTCAGACTCATGGTAAGTTTTAAAATAATAGTTAATTAATATAACTAATGTTGTAGTCTTTCACATTACAAGCCCCTTCAGGGTTTTTCACTAACTGCAATTGCTGCCACTGGGGGCTGCTGCCAGTTTTTTTTATTTTCTGCTGTTACTGTTGCTGCTTGCTGCCCTCCACCAAGACAGCCTGCACCCTGATAGGGTCTACCATCCTCCTGTGGAAAACCATTTGCAACACTGCTTTTCTGTGTTTCACAGCTGTGTGATTGTTGCCTTCAGGGTGAGATAAGAAATGAAAC
>VYZS01021431.1:0-17779 GCA_013400695.1 Neodrepanis coruscans
GAGGAACACCCCTTAATTCCTTTTATGTCCCTGGTGTCTCCCTGTTGGCTTCTGTTATCTGAGGAGCCCCTGGCTCACCTTTGTAAGGCTACAGGCATGCTGCACTGTATTTAGTACCTGCAGAGGGGCCTCATTAGCACCTTCTCCCTCTGACCTTTTCATACCATCCCCCAGCTTGCCAGGGATAAGCCTGATATCACCTCCCCCCTCACGTGTAGTTTAATCAACCGAGATCCCTAGAAGGGGTGTGACTGGATTGACCACAACCCTAGACACCCTCAGTGTGGTTATCCCTTTGATCCTCAACTGGAGGGGCAGTTGAGGAACATCTTTCACTGCACTGACTGGTATGAAACTCCACTTTATTTTAAAGTCTGTCTCACCAAATTTGCCAGCCTGCTGCCAAAGGTTCTCTTGCCCTTTTTAGAGAGGTAGATCTCATCCCTTCCTAACAGGCTACCTACAATCATTAAAGCAGACCCCATTGTCATAAAAGCCAAAACCTGGACAGCACCAGCCCCAAAGCCAGACATTGATCTGCACTATGCATCTGCTTCTGTTACCATTCTTATTTTTGAACCCACAGGACTTGGAATATGATTTGCATTTTTAATTTTTTTAACAGCCCTACTGTAAATTTCAGCTACAATCTGTACCCTAAAGCCCTGTGAATTAAACTTGAGGAAGAGGCCAAAGGCTTGTGCATTGCTTTCTGGGTTACCGAAACAGCAGGGTTAGCCAAACTGGGGAGAAGAGGGCTGTAAGGGGGAAGGTATAAGTAAACAGTATTTGGGTTTTGTTTTGGGGGGTTCTTTTGAAGCGTGCAATAGGGTTTTTCTGTGCACTCACTGATGTCTACTTGTCAGTTTTGTGCAAGGGTTGAATATCATAAGAGGGCATTAGATAACTGAAACTGGGGAATGCCTTTTCCCATTTTAGGGCAAAACTGTAACATTCCTTTCTTTCCCCAGACTGGCCATCGAAGTTCAGGACAAAAATCAGAAAAGTCTGTAGGACAAAATTGATGAAAACCAACTTTAAATCTCCTATAACAGGTTCCTGTGAATTTTCTGCAGGTAAGAAAGTACCTCTGCAAGGACAGTTGGCTGCAGGGCACCTGCCTTGGCAAACCCTACAAGGAAATGGTGCCTGCAGAGGATGCTGCCCTGGCCACAAAATGGCTGCCTGGGCCATGCTCCCTTCAAGTTTGCAGGCAAAAGCTCAAGATGCCACAATAGCTCTTGCTTTGCACTATGGTTTATAAACAAAAAAATAATGCTGGCAAGCTAACTTACTAGAAAATACAGGGTAAATACTGGGAATAATTAATACAGTATTCCTCTTTTCCCTTTTAAAGAAGCAAATGGAGCCTTTAACAGGCTGGGGAAGAAGTGGCCTGAGGGGAGCAATGAAACACAAGTGGAAAAAATGTGGAAGGTTTGTGTCAGACCAGGCATGACAGTTCTGCCATCTTGGCCCATCCCTAGCTGGCACCCGTGAGGGCCTTGGGCTCCTGGGGAAACTGTGATGGAATCAGCATGGTTGAGGGTAATGGAATTTTTATGGAAGGCATGTAACAGGGCTTCCCTCTGGCTGGTTGCCTGTCCTGGCAGCTCTGCAATAGATGTCTTAACGTACGTGGCAGGATCTCGTTTCCCACATTAAGGTAAAGTAAGTCCTTGCCTTTTTCTCTTCCCGTCTCTCTCCAGCTGCCACCTTTTCCCAGCCTTATCAAACAATTGGGCTTGCAGGGCCACCTCTCTTTAGAGGATGGTAATTTCCAAACACCTTTGGCTTTCTTCACCTGTTTTTTTGCTGTAACAGTTCTATGCCCCACATGGTAGTTTAACGCTTACCTTGAAAGCCTTTTCAATTTAAACAAAATTCTGGGGTGGGAGTCGCAATCTAAGCTTCCATGGGGAATACTTTGAGCACATTGCTTATGATGGGATCACTTATGGGATCACTGATCCCGTTTCACCAGTCAGACCACATTTTTCAGGAAATACAAAAGTTTCAATCTGCTTACGTTTTAATTCTGAGGAGCTGCTGGGATCAGGCAATGTTTTCACTGATACTTTTAAGTTTTCTAGCATTTGCACCACTGCAGGACCTTACTAGTTGGTGCCGGCTGCAGTCCCACTTCAGGCTTTTCAGGGCTTCAGAAGCTGTGAAAGCACAGCACTCTCAAAAACAAACTTGTGGGTACCAGCCTTTCCATATGGCTGGAAGAAGCCTTAGGGAAAAAAGCAAGTATTTGGCTCCATTATTTGAGTCATCAAAGCATACTGTAGACTCTATGTGCTTCTGTGTCCTGCAAAACCAAACGCTGCATCTTTGGCAAATTAGCATTGTTTTAGTGGCACCAGGCTCAGTCCATTGAGCCTTGGGCAATATCCATGTCTCCATGGATACATGGATATTCTAACCCTAGAAAAACTCCTCTCTCCAGAGTATAAATATGGCCCTGTTGTGTCCTGCACACATCCTACATACCTTAGGAAACCCTAAGCTCTGCTTTTATTGAAGCCTCTGGCTGGAGATTTTCCTGATCTCTTTTTCTTGCTGGACTTGCTTGCAGCCTTAGTCTTCTCAGGACTGGCTTCCCCAGCCTCACCTTGGCCCCAACCAGGACAGCTTTGGAAAGTGGTGGAAAGCTTTACCTTCAGCCCACAGGCTTCTGCAGGGGACCCACAGGTGGCCCCTACGCGGAGGTTGAGTTTCTTGATCCACCTGGAAATGTGTCAGAAGATTGGGGAAAGAAATAGGACAGGGTGAAGGGAGAGGTGAAACTGCCCATGAGTGGATGACCACTTCAAAGTCAAACCAGGTTGCTCAGGGTCTCACCTCGTTGACCTCTGAATATATGAATACTTGCCTAACCCAGCTTGTGGCTGCTTTCCCTAAACTAGGAAAGCCCAGGCTACTTACATCCTTGCACATAGGTGCATGCTCCATCTTGCCACCATGGGAGAGACCCAAAAATGGCTAGTGTGCTGTGAGCTTGTGCCTTCAGCATGGCAGGGTCCAGTTGCCCCCCAGGTTGATCCCTAAGGCTGTTCCCCCTCGCAGCACTTACCTGTGCAGGGGAAGGAGCTGGCAGTCACAGTGGAAAGGCACATCCCGCAGGTTGAGGATCTCCAGCCCTGTGAAATTGCTCATGTTGGGGATGTTGCTCATTTTGTTGTTCTCCAGGTAGAGGCTTCTGATCTTTGGACCAAGGCCAGCAAAGGCACCAGGCAAAATCTGCAGTGGAGGGAGGGTGGGTCAGAGGCATTCTGATGGGGCAGAGGAGCAAATCTCTATCCCTGCAGTGCTAATCAGCTTGTGGGGGCTTAGAGCCTGTCCTGAGCCTGGGGCCCCACAAGAGAGCTGTTTTAAACAGCAAGGGCTGTTAATTCACTCAAGCAGTTCCACATTTTGGGGCTCTATTGAGCCCTACTCAGCCTCCATAGAAAGAAGGTGACATACAGAAGGTCTCGAGTGATCCCTGGGTGCTGTTAAGATACAGTTTTTATGAGGGTGCTGCTAACACCTCTTTCTCAAGAGGATGGAGATATTTGGGGTAAGAGCAGTGAAAAGTCCTGCAGGAGAAGGAGAAACCTAGTCAGGGCTGGGAGAAGGAAGTAATTTGGGGAATGGTCTGAACCCCACTGAAATGGGTCTTCAAGGACTGGAGGAAGCATGCCTGTCCCAGGAGAGCCATGGCCAAGATTGGAGCAAGGCAATACTACAGCTGAGCCTGAAGAAGTCTCTTCCCAGCCAGGCTGTGGACCATTTCCTGAAGCCTTGGGAATCTGGGGACATCAATTTGGATGCCCCTGTAGGGGCCACCAGCCCTGAGCAGCAGAATGACATGGGCCCCATGGCTGTGCCACTGCCCCTCGGGAGTCCTGTACCACACTCACCTGCTCCAGGCCCATGTTGTCCAGGTAGAGGTGCTGCAGGCTCGAGGCCACTGGCAGGAAGACACCATCCCCCATGCACTTGATGGGGTTTCGGGACAGCTTCAGCTCACTCAGGGCAGGCAGGCCCTGCAGGGCTGCTGTGGGCACCTCTGCCAGGTGATTTCCCTCCAGCTGAAGCTTCTCCAGCATCTTAGTGGGAGCCAGGGCACGAGGGGCAATGTGCCTGATGGCATTCCCAGTGAGGTAGAGCCAGCGCAGCCCCCTGGCCCCAGCCAGGTCACCCTCTGCCAGCTCCCCAATGGTGTTGTGCTGCAGGTGGAGGGAGATGAGGTTGGGCAGGAGCTGAAAGGCACCTGCAGGAACATGGGTAAAGGCATTGTGGTCCAGGTCGAGGTAGGCCAGCTGTGGGGTCCCCTCAAAGGCAGCAGCTGCCAAGGTGGAGAGTTGGTTGTCCGTGAGGTACAGGTAGACCAGGCTCTCTAGTCCTCGCAGTGCCCCAGGCTGCAGTGCCCTGATGCCGCAGCTCTGCAGGTGGAGGGACACCAGCTCCTTCAGGCCAGGGAAGGCATCCGGTGGCACTGTCCTGAAGGTGTTTCGGCGCAGGTCGAGAAGGCGTGTGTCCCGAGGGAAGTCCCGGGGGATCTCCCGCAGGTCCCTGTTCTCGCAGGACCCATGACGGAAATCGAGAGAGCAGACGCAACCCTGAGGGCACTGCCTGCCGCCGGCTGCCCTTGGCTGCTGTGACGGTGCGGGGGCGCTGGCGGGTGGCCGGAGGCGATTGCATCTCATCTCAGGGGGCTTCAGGGAGTCGAGGGCCCGGCCACGGAGGGCCGGGGGTGCAGCACAGGCACCCTCAGCCTGCACCCGCGCCCTCGCCAGCCAGTTGTGGAAAGGGCGCAGGAGGCAGGAACAGAGCAGAGGGTTCCCGTCCAGGCTGACCCTCGCCAGCCCCCCGGCCCCGGCCAGGGGTGGCAGTCCCTGCAGCTGGTTTTCGCGGAGGTCCAGCATGCGCAGCTGGGGGCTGCGGACAAAGGCGTCCGGTGCCACATCCTGGAGGGAGGCGTGGTCCAGGAAGAGGTGCCTCAGCGACGCCATGGCCAAGGCCTCTTCGGCCACATATGTGATGGGGTTGTGGCCCAGATCCAACCGGGTAGCCCCATCCAGCCTGGCCAGGGCCTCACCAGGCAATGCCTGCAGCTCATTGTGGTCCAGGCTCAGCCTACGCAGGGCAGGCAGGGCAGCAAAGGCCTCGCTGCCCAGCACATGGAGGGCATTGTGGGACAGCCGGAGCCACCTAAGGACCTCCAGACCCTGGAAGACCATGTCTGGAAGGTAGACCAAGGCATTTGCCCTCAGGTCAAGGACAGTGAGAGACCTCAGATGGCCAAAAGCACCTGGCTGGATCTCCTCAATGCGATTCCCCTCCAGGATGAGCTGCTGGAGGGAGAACAGCCCATCCAGGGACTCCTGGTAGAGGAGGGCTATGCTGTTGGATGCCAGGTTAAGGTAGACCAGCCTCCCCAGGCCCCGGAAGGCCCCTTCCTCCAGCCTCTCTACCTTGCAGTGCTGCAGGTCTAAATGTGTGAGGTAGGGGGTGGCAAGGAAGGCTCCCACTGGGATGATGGTGAAGCTGTTGCCGCGAAGGTCTAGTTTTTTGGTAAGCTGTCAGTCACACAAGTAAAATGCTGAGTTACCCCAGGGCTGCCATACCTACCTTCTTTCCCCATCCCTTGACCTTTTCCTCCTTGCCCACCTCTGGGATGGTGTCAGGGATGGCCGCCAGGCTCCCATTGAGGCACAGGACGTGAGCGCGGAGGTTGTCGCAGACGCAGGGTGCAGGGCAGTGGGCGGCAGCCATGCCCCCCAGGGCTGCTGCAAGCAGGAGGAGCCCCCAGGACAGCCTCATGTCAGAGGGCACCTGTGGCTGGGGAGAGAGTAGTGAGGCCAGTCTCCCACACATCCCCAAATGGCATCTCCAGCCTGGCACTCTCTGTGCCAAGAGGGCTGTTGCTGTGACCTAGTGGGACAGATGGCACTGTCTCTGGCTCTCACGCTGATTTCATGGGTTATAAATGAGGCAGACAGAGGGAGAGGAGAAATACTTGGAATGAAAAGTGAAGATAACAGCTCATGGGGGATTGGCTTGAGGCTGACACACCTCCCCCCCTTTTCTTCATGTGTCATTAACCTAAGGTTGCCTTGGTCTGTGCAAGCTATCAATATCCCTCCTCCAATTGCTTTTTCTATAAGGTATAGCCACCTAGGGGATATGATCACACAGGCTTCTAAGCTGCCACCCTTCTTTAAATGGCAAATGTCCTGTATCTCCACCACCGTGGCCACCTCCTGCCTCCCAGCTCTGCACATCCTACCCTGCAGGCTCCCTGCTTCGCCCCTCCAAGGTATTCATAGCAGTGCCTGGAATAGGACTCCACTGTTTAGCTGCAGGAAGGACGGGTTGGTTTTGGCTGGGAAGGAGTGAGCCCCTGGGGCGAAAGTACCAGAGAGAGGCCAAGGCTGGGGCAAGCACAGAGAAGGCATCAGTGCTGCAGATTTGGTCAATACATCCCCCTAAGCTCTGAGACGACAGCAGTGGGGTCTGCAAGGCTCAAACCCATGGAGCCACTGTATTGCACAGCCCCTTGCCCACTGCAGCTCATTGTCCCCTGTGGTCGCATGCCCTAACTCTACCCTCCCTGCTGCCACCACAACTAATCCAACTGCAGCCCACACACACACTGGGGTCATCCCCCTCCTGTGCACTCACCGACAAGTGCCACCAGTGCAACACCCCCAGCTCAGTCCCTGTGCTGTGCCTGGGGAACTGGCACATGCCAGGCATGGTCCCACCACTCCCTCCCACACACCTGCGGGGTTCACACACCCGGGGCTGGGAATACCTGGATGTCAAGAAGCAGTGAAGAAAGAGAAGAAAGCGTCCTCTGCCCCAGCAAGCAGCTGCCAAGCTCCTGCACCGGTGTTTGCTCTCCTTGCAGAGGCAAGAACTGAATGGGCCCCGTTGTGTCGCCTTCCCAGCAGTGCTCACTGGATGGAGCCAGAAACGTGGGAGGAGGAAAAGGAGGGGAGGGGGAGGAAGGATAAGCCTCCCCTGGAGAGAGGGCAGCAACCCAGACATTGCCTCCCCCTCGATTCACAGGGGGCTGGGAGCACCAGCCCAGCAAAGCCCATGTGGGATTTGCTCTCACTGTTTCCTGGGCTCTGCTTTTCCTTTCCTGGCTGTTAGTCACAGGAGCTATGAAGGTACAGGGCAGAAAGGTGACACTCAGCCAAAACTCCAATGGTCGTGGTAAGCTCAAGCAAAAGAAAGGAGGCAGCTGACCAGGCTGCAGGGCTATGCCACGTTTACAGCTCTTCACTCTCCTCATTTTGCTTCTTTTGAAGAGGCCAGGGGTGGCAGCATCTGTCTGATANCTCACTGCCCACCACCACCCCTTGTGATGACACCCCAATAATTTTGTAGCACCACCGTTTCACCACACTGGACACTGGCTTCTTCCCAGACCTGCCACCCATCACTGCCTTCCACCAAAGGGCCAACAGGATAGAACAGCTCCAGACAGGCATTTTCAAAGGTCTGGGGATCCTTCACCACTTCCAGCTGAGTTCCAACTTCTGTGTCTCACTGCTGGTAGACCAGCAGCACCTGGCATCTTAGCAGCAACCCCTTCTGCCAGCCAATGTGGAACCACCTGCTGCAGCCACCCCCCCACCCCTGCCAACTCTGGCCACTCTCCAGCCCGCTCTGCTCTCCACTGTCTGGCTCCTCCATACTCTCTACTGCACAGGAGCCCCTAACTGGCCAACAACCTGGACAGCTACACCTCCCTGGCAGTGGCCTGGGCTCTGCTGAACCACAGAGAGGGCAAGGTGTGATACCAGACAGTAAGTGCATGTCTGCCCTTTCCCCAGCTTTGCTCTAGGGCTTTTATGTTGTTCATTTACCCAGCAATGACTGCCTGCTTTAGCTTCTACTGATGGTTCAGTGAGACAGCCAGTCCTTATTCTTCCTGATGGGCCATAGGCAGTATGTACAAGGCAGTACACCTGAACTTCCATTTGCTGGCATCTCACCTTTGCCAGGCCAGATACTTTTGTTTTCAGTTAAATGTTTCATCTCTCCCTGTAAAGAGCCAGATTCCATAGCTATCACTACAGAATTTCACTGCTCTTGGATGCATCTAGAATTGCTCCATGCAGAGTTCTCTGCCACCACTGCCTTGCTGGGCTGAAGAAGTTCAAACTAAAACTGTATCGGACAACAGCAGCGTGTTTGGGGTGAAATCGTTGCACAGGACAAGGCTGAAGCAGCACAGGAATAACCTCACATCCCTCCAGAGCACTACTGCGATCCTCTCCACAGTCAACATCTGATAGAAACCAGGGTTAGTAATTCCAACCTTTTCTTTTTCCTCCAGAGGCATAAGGCAATTTTAAGGGACTTCCGAGTCCATGTTCTACCTAGGAGTAAATCCGTTTCCTGCAGAGACACTCACACCCCTTCTCCTTGTCCTGCTGCTATGGCTTGGCTGCTCACACAGGTTCTCCCCTCAACCTGGCCTAAAGGTCCTTGTGCAGGCAGCCTTTCCAGGCTCCCTGCACGTACAACATGCCCCATAGGACCCACTGCAGGTGGACTCCTGCAGACATTGACCCCCTGATTTGGTCTCTGAATCACCTCCCTGACCCTCCTCTGCAGCAGAGGAACACAAAAAGTAGCAAGAGGTCAGGGAGCTTCAAAGAAAGCTATACTAGATTTAGAGAAAGATGTCTTGGTTTTGCCCTTGAGCTTACAGCAAAACTTAACAAAGACAGGATGAGATGAAGGAGGCAGGGCTCAGCCTACAGTGAAACTCCTGTAGGTGCAGATACCTTCCCTTCAGTTGATTTTTACCGATTTGGACACTGAGTTCCAGCTTCAGTCAGAGAAGCTGGAAGAAAATGCATTTTGCTCTTAGCCTTAGGGCAGCCTCTTTTTAATGAGGGGGACACTACTCTTACACAAAGGCCAGCATTTCACCAGCCAGAAGGATGGGAGACACTGCCTTCCCAAGTCTGCTGGATCACAGCCAAATCAAACTTCCCCCAGCCACCCCAGTTTCACCAGTGATTGCCTTGAACAGGCTCACACACTGGAGGAATTTAAGCAGACTGTGTGCAAGTAGGTCTGGCACATACCACAATTTCGACCCAGCATCTCAGACGCTTTTTTGTGTCCTTGCTGCCTGCACATCCTGTCAGTTCATACCAGTGTTTCCTGCATTTAGGCCAAGCATGTGCACTCTGCCAGCTGTAGCACATGCTGGCTCTAACTCCATTTCCTCAACTTCTTCCTGGCACTGTGTGTCAATGGTAAGGGAACATGAACAGTCTCCAACTGAAAACAGAAGGAAGGAATAACTTTAAGAGATATGTTGATTCTCAAAAGCTTGAAAAAAGAGGGAGCAGGACCAGCCTGTGAACTTGTGTGCTCAGGAATGATACAAGTGTCCCAAACTTGTATGGGAACATGGACAACCTTCCAAACAAAGATTTAGGGGTGTCTCCTGTTACTTGTTTAATGCAAGAAGAAAGCACAGCCTTCTCTCTACATGTTATTACACTTGCTCAGCTTTCAAACATGTGAAGAGTGCACACAGTCCCAGTGTTTTGTCAGAGGAGAAAGAGAACACATATTCCACAGGGATTTAATGGATTGTATTAATTTCCAAACCAAGCCTATTTTAATTAGGGAGAGAAGGGAAAGGGCAGGAAGAGGGAACAACACAGGCAATGGCAAAAAAATTTACAATAAAATATGCTTGCTCCCTTAAGCAATGGCCACCAGGGTCAGCCACACTACACAAATATTTCAAGCCACAGCAGAATGGGAAGAGTATATTAAATACAAATCAGCCACACACTGCCTTTGACAAATGGACTTGAAAGAAGAACCAAAGGGGAGCACACCTTGTCCTCTGACCCGTGAGCAGCACTCCCCTGGCCTGGGGAGGCAGGGGCAGCAGCACAGCCTCCCTCTGACATGGTGCTGCATGCTACGAAGCAGGAATCAAAGTCCAATAAAATAAAACGCACAACTGGGTTGATCAGGATGGGAGCACTTCTAGGCTCCACTGAGTCTTGGCACAGCCTTGCCAATGCTACCAAAATGGAGAACTCTTCAATTCATGCTGAGCTCACAGCAGCACAGACTTATTTTAGCATAAGCACCTGCCCTACAGACCAGGGAATCACTTCAAGAGGAGTAGGAAGACAATTCATCAGGATTTGTCCAGGTTTATGAATGCAGGAGGACAGACTTCCTACAGGGAAAGAAGAGTAAAAGACAGCATGTCTGTATGGGCTCTGGGATCCTCTCCCACCACGTGGTTCTGAGTTCTCTGCTGATGACAGTCCTACGAGGAGAGAAGGGCACATCTCATCTCTACAGCTGGTGGAGGGTTTGTAAGAGCATGTGGCGAGCAAATGAGCAGGAGTCAAGAGCACGGTTTGGTCTGTGGAAAGAGGAAAGAGATATATTTAAAATACTGAATTCAAGAACAGCTTGGTATCTGATTTTGAATGAGCAAACAAACACTGTATTTCCAATGCACTGGGCTTGGATGCCCAAAAACCTACAGCTTTTGCCCTCAGTTCTCTCTTTCAAAACCATTCTTTCATTGCTGTCCAGATCACTGCTACCCATTCAGAGCTTGTTGAAAACTCTCCTGTTGTTGAATCCAAGTCAGGAAGACAATGGCCAAGAATCAGAACATCTATTTTCATAGGTATAAACAACCTGCTGCCAACTTTCCTCTCTGCAGCCTAGTGTCCCATTTCAAGTAGAATGAAGTGGGTGGGGTAGAAACCCCCTTCCTTCCATTCTGGAAATGGGATTTTTCCATCAAGATTGACTGTTTAGGGCCTCAAAACAGACAAATCTTCTCTCACCAAGTCATCCGCTATCTATAACCTGATGGTGACTTTGGTCTTTTTAGGTCTTTAAAAAGAACCAATGTAATCTCCTGTTGTCCCCTCCCCTGACATCAAGTAACACCTGACTGGCTTTGCTGGGCCTCCTTTGAGGGTGCCTTACCAACAGCCCACAGAACATCACCTGAAAGGGCCAAGCACAGAGGTCGCAGTAACAAAGTCTAACTCAGAATAATCTGCTCCTTGAAATTGAACAATGGAAATACAGCCACAGCAGGGTTAACACGAGAGTAAATGTCCCTAACATTCCCATCACCTCCCAGTAAAGTGTAATTCTGTTTCCACAGGCTAATTGCGGGCTAAGCATCACTGACTCCTAGCAGTCTCTATCCATCCATTAGGGAACTTCCTCCAAAGAATGTTAATCCAGTGTTCTGTGAGTAGAAATCATTAATTTTACCTCTCCCCCACCTCACCACAGCAAAATAACCTTTAACAATGAATAGCATCCTACTCAATTTGGCAAAGAAGGGTGAGCTGAAATAAAGAATCTAGGAAGGAGCAAGGAGTTCATCTCTGGGTTTATAGCACATGAACAATAGAGGTTGTCTGGTACAGCATTTCATGTCTGCTGCAGTTTAACAGAAGCACATCCTGAAGAAGACTTAACCCTTTTTATCCCTTAAGAATTATCCAATACCCCACACTGAACACACAGTGTCACAGAATTACAGCTTGGGGTTTACCTTCAGAGTGGCTGGGTGAGCAATTTCAGATTATTTCACAGGTCATCATCTATGGAAGACCCAGCCTTGTTTGCAATGAGCAGGCTGGTTCCATCTATGAGGACACCCATTTTTGGAAAGAGAATCTGAGCAGCTGACATCGATCACAGCCAAGCTCCCTCAGCCTCTGATCCTAACACCAAGTCTCCTCTAACACTACAAGTCTCTTTATTTGCTGTGGAGTTAAACTGCCTACCACTCCATGCTACAGATCATTGAAAGAGGCCAGTGATGTGACACAATTCAATAGAAAGAGCAGCATAAAAAAAAATTCCCTCAAAACCAACCAAATAAAAACCCCACCACATCCAGCAAGTCATAAGTGGGCAGGCAGACATCTACATACTTGCAGTGTTTCCACATTAAAAAATTACAGAAAAGCACACACACAGACTCACAGCACCCTCTTGTGTCCAAAAAACCAAAGTGAGGCCCAACTGCAGCAGAGTAAGATGGATGATGTTTACAGTCTGTATTGATCATTCTATAATTATTACTGAATAGATAACTCTGCCTAGAACATCAAATTGTCACAAAAGGAGGCAAATTACTAGTCCAGAAGCCCCTTGCACAAAAGGCAGCAGAGCTCTGGCATAGGCAGCTACAACAACTTTATTGCTCTAGAAGCCCAAAAGACCTAACAGCAACCCAAAAGGGAAAAACTAGAAAATAGCACAAAAATGCATACCAGTTTTCTGCAAGTGAAGGAATAGGAGGTTCGACAGAGTGGGAGTAGATTTGTTGCAGAAACAGAGCCCAGATGACCTCTGGATATTACAAGTTTACTATGTGATTTTACTCTGACTGAATTCCAAGAATAGACAAGGTGTGGAGGTTAATTGAGAAGCTATGTGTTGCTTTTGGCTGGGATAGAGGTAATTTTCTTCACAATAGCTGATATGAGGCTGTGTTTTGGACTTGTGCTGGAAACAGTGTTGATAACACAGCAATGTAGCCACAGCTGAGCAGTGCTCACAGCATCAAGGCCTTTTCTGTTTCTCACATCACCCCACCAGCAAATAGGCCAGGGGTGCACAAGAACCCAAGAGGGGACACAGCCGACTCCACCTGTCCAAAGAGATATTCCATAGCACATGGCATCATGCTCAGCATATAAAGCAGAAGAGAAGATGCACATGATAGAGTCCTGCTTTCCTGGAGATGTGAATGTGAAGTGGTGAATGAATTCCTTGTTTTGCTTCATTTGCACATGCAGCTTTTGCTTTACCTATTACCTTGCCTTTATGGCAATGCATTGGTTTTCTCACTTTACCTTTCTGCTTCTCTTCTCCATCCCACTGCAGGGAGAGTAAGTGGCTGTGTAAGAGGCAGAGTTGCCAGCTGGGGTTAAAACAGCCTGGTGTGATTTAACTGGACTGTGTGGTTCTTGAACTGTTTACATTTACCTGTATAAGGATGTAAGAGCTGATCTCCTTGTTCCCTTAGGGAAAGCATTTTAAGAAATGCATGTTTATATAATACAAGGTATATTGCTTGTATATAGGACACATTTCATTATGCTGCATAGGACAAGTTTTCCTGC
The DNA here is from genome assembly GCA_013400695.1 of Neodrepanis coruscans. Taxonomy (NCBI): domain Eukaryota; kingdom Metazoa; phylum Chordata; class Aves; order Passeriformes; family Philepittidae; genus Neodrepanis; species Neodrepanis coruscans. The sequence goes on from VYZS01021431.1 coordinate 13,167, forward strand.
ATAACACCTTGCAAGAGAGGTTTGAAAGTCAGAAAGCATCAGCCCCAAGAGCTTCATAGCATGAGGGACACTGCAGGCTTGGCATTAGCACAAATACATACCACAGACAGGCAGAGAGATCTGCCTTCTACTGCAAGAGGCTCTTGGCTCTCACACAGCTTCTACAGAACCTTTGAACAATCTCACCTTTTCAGAAAGAGATTCTCATCTTTTACTTGCAATGAAATGCTGGCTCTGGATTAAATGGGATTTTTGTTGATGGATGAATTAAGACCAGAATTTCACCTCAGACCAGAATCCTTCACCTCTCATTTTGTCAAATACAGCATCATCTACAGCTGAAAACCACTTATTGGGAGAGGCCTATGTTCACACATACTGGGAGAAGGGCAACAAACGTCTTTTGTGAGCAAAATTTGTTTACAAGGACACATCAAGTTAAGAGACTACCCTAGGCATAACCAATTACAACAGGCAAATGCCCTGAGCCTAAGGCCCTTTTTCTATATTCTCAGCTTCCAGCAATTTAAATTCTGGTTTTGAGGACTGAAGCTTGATCAACAGGTAAGATCACAGGCACAGGCAGCAGTGTAGGAAACAGCAGAAATCCAGTAATCTGGACTACTGGAATCCAGTAGTCTGGACAACTTCACATGGCAAATTCTTGCTCAAATCCGTAATGATTGAACTGAAAGTATGTGTTCTTTGTCAATTGAACAGACAATGTTCCACAAGAAGGGCCTCCAGGTTAGCATCTGCACATGTGTAAACAANTCTGATACTTCTTGCTCAAATCCGTAATGATTGAACTGAAAGTATGTGTTCTTTGTCAATTGAACAGACAATGTTCCACAAGAAGGGCCTCCAGGTTAGCATCTGCACATGTGTAAACAAGGTTACTTTATTTTCTAAATCTGACCTTCGCACAGCTGCTGATTATGGACACAAGCCACTGCTACATATCAGCTGTGACAGCTTCAGCCACACCAATGCTTGGAAAAACTCTTTCCTCCTATCACAACTGGCCAGCTTCCAAGCCCAGCAGAACCAAAAAAACTACCAATATTGGACTGCATTCCTATTGCCCATGTTTTCCACTGACCACCAGTATCTGATACCTCCACTTTTCATCAGCAAGAGATCCTAAACATCTGCATATAACCCACATGTCATGAAAAAGTCAGGAAGACTTAAGCCTCATTCTGGAACCTGTAAAAAAGCTGTTCTCACCCTACATTGCACATGCTCCATACTGAGCCAAATAGCCACCAAGCTCCAAAGGGATTTCAGACCTCTGCTGGTTTTGCCTAAAGTGGTATTTTGGGCTGCTGCTCCTCGTGACTGCTGAATAGCTATATGCAATGCTTCTTCTCCTCATGGAACATCTATTTGATGAGTTTTTTCCTTAAGTCCCATCAATATTGAAGTTCATATTCAGTTAATCCAGAAGAGAGATGGCTTCCATGGCTATTTCATACATTAATAAAGCTAAAACTGGTGGGGGCAGGGGTTGGTTCTATACCTATAGTGGAAATAACAAATACAGGCAGGCAGTAAAAAAAGCTTCTTCAATACTTATGCTCCCAATCTAGTTTTCAGAAAAAAATCACTAACCTTGTTGCTGTCACAGTAGGAAGTTTCAATTAGAAACAAATTCAGCCTCTGTTTTGCAGTGTTTCCATCTGCTGGTGTTCAGTGTCACACAGCATGACAATTCTCACAGACCTCTGCTGACCCTCATACTCAGAAGAATGATTCGGAATACAGAGATCCAGTGTACTGACAGTTCATTCAAACAGTGGCCAGAAACCTAGCAGGTTTCCTTAGGCTCAAAACACCTCTTCTGTAACAGGCATTAGCAGTATCTGCCTCAGAGCCACTTCATTCCCAAAGCCAACTTCCCACTATTCCTTCTTTAGGACCACTTTTTTTTTTTTAATCTGAATCTCACATACTGGAGTTAACAAGGAGAGGCCCATTAAACTATTAATCCTCAATTTCAGAACAAATATTTAGTGGGCTTTATCAAAACAGCTCGCATGTAGCTATTAACCCTCAAACAGTTTCACTAACTCCCACAGAAAAAACTGCAAGGCAAGTACAATACTCACTTTGTGACAAACGCAGAGAGAACTGGGGCCAGGGATTTAGGGAAATAATCTTGTTGAACCATATGATTCAAGGTCATAAGAATACCATAGAGGCTTGGAACAGTTTTGATCTTCTCTTCACTCTGAAAAATGGACAGGAAGATGAAGTCAGAAATCAGACAATGACAATTTGATCTAAACCAGTGTAATTCAGAGGCAATGAATTCTCTCTGTTGAATGAAGTGTTCCCACACACTGTAGCAGAGAAAGCTGGTAATTAGATAAAGTGCAATGTTCCACAACACAAATGTAGCCAATTCTGTAGTCTCACAGCACCTGAAATAAAGTATTGAGAATATTCTAGTACTTATCAACTGACAGCAGTAGTAATGGGAAAAGGGAAGCCACGGACTTGCAAGTGAAACAGCCAGATCTTCTCAGAGGCCCTGTGTCAAAGTGGCAACAGATTTCAATCCATAAAGAATTCAGTTGCCTTAACAGGTTTTTCTTGTGTTATTTTGTTGCTATTCTGCTTTTTATACCATCTCCAGTTCTTTGACAGGCTTCCTCCAGAACTTGACGCAGTATTGCCAAAACTGGTCACACAATTGTTTACAAAATGAAGTCAATAGCCACCCCCCTTCTTACATGATGCACATGGTATTCTTGCTCCTAACATAACACTAACCTACATGTCCCAACTCATTGTTTTCATTTATTTCTCTGCTACCATTTCAACAAAATCCTTCATTCTGCAGACAGGATCTAGACCTGTGTTCCTAATTGTATGACCTTGGAATGCATGGTGCTAAGACTATCTGCTGCTCATGTTCTTCCAGCTACATGGTAAAATGGAGTACATTCCCTCTCCACATATTGAGGACTGCTGATGAATTAAGCATATCACAGTCAGCTGGCTAATCTTCAAGGGCTTTATTATCAATGCCACTCCCAGGCCTGAAAGAATTCTTCTGGGGCACAAGTCTATGCTTTGGGACATGCTATTTTTTTATATGGGTCAGAGGTAAGCAGCAGTCCCTAAAACAGGCACTCTGCAGAACAAAATACCACCTTATGTTCCATTGTCTTTTCTGAGAATAGGAAGCTCAGTGTTGGTCCAGTATACAATAAACAGCTCCAGGGAGAGGCTAAAATAATTTTTAGGAAATTATCCATACATGTCAAGAACTGTCTGTATCCCAAGCTGGGGTACTATGAGAAGGCCTTTCACAAGCCTATTTAATAGCAGGCTATAACAGGTTATGGCTACTCTGTAGTTTAGAATTGTCTTGGTCCAAGTTTCCATTCTCAGTTTCTGGGTCTTGAGGCAGTAAGAAACATTAACCCTTGCAGCATGAGCAGGCAAAGGTTTTTAAGTTTGCAGACAGAACTTCTCCCCATTTACCTCACTCAGTGTAAAGCTACAGATATCCTAATGACAGGTTTGCTACTGACCCTCCATCTTTTCTCATTATAACATTTTTTCCCTGTAACTATGTAATTAACATCAGCATTTGGCAAAGAGACTCCACAGCATGAACTTGAACTCCACTGATCTGGTGAGAAGAGCTGGATACATATTTTTGAGCCATGCTATCAAGAAATGCTCTAGGAGACTAATAATAATGTAGATTAACTAATAATATTGTAGATTAGACTCCTGGATATGGTTTTTTATAGACACCATAATCCAGGAGCAGCAGTATTGCCTTACCTGACCCTCCCTACTTTCAAGGGACAACTGAGAATGCAGAGCACATTAAGCAGAAGATGTCCAAAGAGGGGACATGTCCTTCATCCTAAAGCAGCCCTGCAATTTGTAGTTTCTTCTGGAGCTGCAGACTTCCATTGTCTCCGGACATCAGGCATGCACGAGCACCCAGCTGCTTCCATGGCAACATAATTACCCCAAACCCAGCCAGTCTGGTCTTCAATGGCCTAAACAGACCATAACTTAACTCTTTCCTGCTTCCTCACCTTCAGTAATCCCATGTGGACCAAGAGGTTTGTGATGAATGCATCTGAATTAAATGTGGCAGAACTGAAGGCTTTTTTCATCAAGGCATCTAAAAAGAAATGAGCACATTATATTAAGCAATACAGAAAAAGGGCATTTATGAACTTTAAGACTGATCATACAGAAACTCAGGAAGTATCTATCAGCTGTTAAAGGAGTTCCAGGACAACATCTGTTAAGACTTCTGTTGTCTCTGCAGGTACTAGGTATAATCCCCGAAACACTCAAATAAAAAGCCTCCTGTCCTTAAGTATAAGGACAAAAAAATTCAAATTTTAACAAATCCAGCAAAAAAAAAAAACACACCAAAATTCCCCACACCGTCAAGCTTCAGATTCAACTTGGCTTCAGTCCAGTGCACCACCAGATGCTCTGCTCAATGCATTTGAACAGCTAAGTGCATACAATGCATATAAACACAATTAGATGAACTAGATCACCAAGAGTTAGAGCCTTGACTTTTTAAAGGCCAGCAAGAATTCATTTCAAACCACATGGAATGAGAA
>VYZS01021431.1:34067-90163 GCA_013400695.1 Neodrepanis coruscans
CCAACCCGTGACCGAACACCACCATGCAAACTAGACCATGGCACTAAGTGCCACATCCCATCCTTCCTTAAACACCTCCTTGGCGTAATTCCACCAGCCCATTCCAATGTTCCATTCCAAAGGGCCAACCCTTTCCATTAAGAAATTCTTTCTGAAGTCCAACATAAACCTCCCCTGGAACAGTTTAAGACTTGTCCTCTTGTCGCTTTCAGCCAGGAGTGCGCAGTCATTCCTGCTTAAGGATGCAAAAAGCATCAGTTTTTGCATGACAGCTCCATGTGTACAGTGCGTGACATTTCTTCCTGAGTATAGAAACAAAAATACATCTGGTAAGGCAAAGGAGAGCTGTGCATAAACCTGCCTTCTACTGCAGTGTGTTTGCACAGCACCTCAGTCCCTTCTCTCTGAGCTGCAATATACGGGCACTGATGTAGGTACCATTTCAGGTGACAGATACCTGGTGAGATGAGTATTGAGGTGGGTAATAGGAAGGATTTATTCTGCCATTTGGTCCTAAAACTTTGTGAGAGGCATATTCTAGCCTCTCACAACTTTTCCAGCTGTGGATTTAAGAAACAACAACAAATGTTTATATGAAGCCAAGAAAGGAATGTCAGTCATTGGTGATCCTGTGTGACCTAGCCTTCTTCCTTCTGGGGGGAATACAAAAAGCAGTGAGGTTTTTTTGTGCAGCATGACAGCTGAAAAAATAAAAGCCATAAATGGGTACAGCAACCAGATAGAAAATTGGTGCAAAAATTACCTTATAAATAATTAGGAGTTTTCCTTGCAATTGAAGAAAATTAAGAAGCACGTAGGCACTGACTGCACTATGGTGAGAAGCATAAAGCTGCAAGAATACATAGAGCTGATGAGGGAATAAATTAGCGTGATCTTGAGAAGGAGCTTGAACCTGGAAAATATAAGCAAGAAATTTGGCACTGGTTATTAATTCCTCATGTTTTTTAGCAATAAATAGGATCATATCAGATGATTCCCTTTCCTGTCGTTTTGCCAAATGGGTAATTGACTGTGCCAGACGGGTGAGAATAAAGTTGTTGACTGTAGGTGCAGCTATATTGGAATGTAGGTGTACTTTGCCATTGTAGCATAAATCTATATATTCATTCTCCCTAAAAGAATAGCTTTACAAATCAAATTTGTACAGCACTGTATCTAGTGTGTAGTAGGAATTTGCACTGATCTGACTCTTGCTGACTCCCTGTACGTGAGACCTCAATAATCATGCTTGCAAACTGTGAAAATCTGCATGTTAATCACTAAGGAAAGATGTTTTTCCATGAAAGGAGCAGGATCATGACCTTGCAGGACACATCTCAATCTTACAGGCAAAGGAAATTGGGCTGGAGGGAAGTACAACATGACATTCAATTGATAAATGCAGTATTGCAAATTAATGTTCTCGAATTAAAAAATTGTTGTTATTCCACCATCACTCTTGACACAAAGAAGATAAATATGTCCTTATAAATTGAGACCATCTGTTTGTAGACAAGGGGGTAACCAAACAGGGCCAATTAACTAAGGGAAGGCTTGAGGGAGGCAGCACTGATAAGAACTGTTTTCCTTAACCAAAGGTCTTGCTGACCTCTTTAAGTTTCCAGGCTTAATGAATGTTGTGTATATATCAACTTCTACGAATTTTTCTTTGTATTAAGAGGGGGGCAGGGAACATGCTGCAGGCGAATCTGGAAGTCTGTACTCCCAAGTACCTTAGCCAGTGGGGAAAGGAATTTTTACAATGCAGTCAGGAAATTAGGATAAAGATGAGGCTGTTCCCCCAACAAACTGAGAAAAGTTTCATCGAATTCTGACTCAGTGTCTTTCTCTTGTTACCTGGGTAATGATAATAGAAGGAAAGATAAAAACTAAAAGGACTCCTCTGTTTCCCTTTTGAACATAAATGTCTGGTGACGTGAATTTTCCTCACACTCTTGTTTGTGTGTACATTTTGGTTTTGTTCCTCTTTCTCCTCAGCTCCTCTTAAGCTTTCTTCTCATCCACCTCTAATGCCATTTCCTTTCAGAGGTGCTGTAAGGTTGGAGGTGTCCGGGGTTCTCTGACTCATTTGATGATGGCTCTGTGACTCTGCCCTCCCACTGTGATTTGGCATATCAGCTCTCCCCAAGTCTACTCTCTCCCTCCAGACCTGCTCCACCTTTCTTCTGCCCAAACTACCCTTCGACAGGGTTTGTCATTTAATGTCATTTTTCCCAGAAGATTCTACACCAGGGGCTCAGCTTGGTTGGCAGTGTCACTGCCTAAAAATAAGAGGTAACAAAGCTCCTGAAGAGATATTAAAAATAAACATTGTCTTATTCATGGATAACAGCAATCTTTGGATCATAATCAATATCCTAAAAAAGTGCATTGTGATAAAATATTGTGAAGTGTTAGCCAGTGTTCTCCAGTGTTATACAATTCACAGCCTATATTTCATAAATTATCAATTTATTTTGTTGACAGTGCTGCCAGAAGCCAATCCTACTCACTCTAAATAAAGTCTTTTCCTTTCTGATCCACATGTTTTAAATATTAAACAAGTTTAGTGCACTTCAGATGTTACCTTCTTCCTGCCTCTGAATCTTTGTCAGAGTTGCTTAGCTGCAAAGCACAAAGTAACAATCTCGTGGGTCACGGTAAATAGAGAACTGAGACACTCAGGAGTAAACATGTCACTGATTACATTGAAAAAACCTGGTAATTTAAACTGGTGTCAGTCTGCAAATGATTAATCCGACGGTTGACAGAATCCTTTAGGGAGAAAAAAACCTGTTCTACCATGGAGCTGAGCATAAGACTAATTTCAGAAGGTTATTCGAAGTTAGTGATAGTGGAGCTGGGCAGGGGTGGTGTTCTGTGTATCTGTGTCTTCACAGCCATTCCCCACAATAGAACGTGTGCCACTGGGTCTCCTTTGCTTCCCACTACCAGCTCTGTTCCTGAGGCTCTGCTGGCATGGACTGCTGTGGAGATTCAGTTCACTTTCTGGAAATACTGAAGGATTTGTGATGAAAACACAGCAAAAATCTGATTCCTAGAAAGTGCCTAAATTCACATCTGTATACATAAATACATTTTTATTTAAAAATATAAACCAGTATCAATTCTATAAAATATAATATAAATAAAATATAAAATAAAAGCATAAAATATAAAAACATATGTATATACGCATATATATGTTATATATATGACAGAGGTATTACAGATATATACAGATTGTATGATTCCCAACAGTATAAACTATAATATTAATATGATCACACACACACACAGTGTATATTCCTTTCCACCAAAAGATTTATGTTTTCAGAAGATCTTATTTACAGGGAACCCCCTCAGCAAAGAAGGGTGGAATAAGGTCTGGCTGGAGCAGATAATTGCTCTGCCATAAGCAATGGCTCTGGCACTCGTCCAGCGAACGTATATGGGTGGGCAAAAGGGTCACTGCTTCACATATGTGATAATCCCGGGGGTGTCTCATAATTCTCTTCATTGCATGCAATCCCTCTGCAGAGGCAGCTTTTCTTCCTTTTGGAGTATATTTTTTATTTTAGCAAAGACAACCAGGAAGAAAAAAGTGTTGTATTAAAATTACAACGTAGAGTCTACTGCTGAAACGTTTTTGGTTTTTGGGGTTTTTTAACATTTTTTTTAAAAGCCTAATTCACCTTAAAGAATCTCAAAAGCAGCCACAAGGGAAAGATCTGTGAATTTTTGTAATGGAAAGCGGTAGCCTCTAGGGCCCAGAGGATATGCAGGGAGGCATTTTCTCTTGCTGGTGCAGCTGAGAGCGAGCGAGCGAGAGCGAGACCTGGAAATGAAAGTAAAGAGATCAGGAGGCACATGGAGGGAGCTGCAGGGGCAGCCGATCCAGAAGCAGAATGCTGCCTTCTATAATTAAATAGCACTTACTATTATTATTACTTCTAGTAATAATACATTAATAATATCTTTAGTAATACAATACCATTTATCAAGGAAAGTTTATGCATAGTGTGGGGGGGAAAACCCGAGGAGAGGTGAGTTCTTTATTATTATTTTGGGGGGATTATTTTTGTCTTAAACCAATTCTGTATGTGTGTGTGTTTGTGTATGTAGAAAGGGGTGGACTTGAGAAACAAGAAAATCTGGATGTTGCTTCTTTAGAAAGTAAAGGTTTCAGATAGTAAATGCATGGATGAAATGTTGTGTAATTGCAAATTAAAAAAAAAAAAGTGTTGAAAAATAATCCGGGCAAGATTTTGAAGCTAACCCCTTTTCTGTCAAAAATACGGGGTTTGCAAAAACAAAAAAACAAAAAAACCAAAAAAAACCCCAAAAACCTCCAAAAAAACCCAAACCCAAAATTGTCAGAGATCCTAATCCCACCCCCTTGATAAAAATGTAGTAGTAGTCTAAAATTGGATAGCTAGGGGAAAAGCTCCTGGGTTTATATGGGAAACTTAGTATTAATCGCGTTTGTGTTTGTTTGTGGTTTGTAGGTTCGAGATCTGTGTTCTGGTCTGTATTTAGGCTGCAGTTTCCCCCTCTTGTTTGGTATAAACCCCATGAAACGGCAGGAGAAGCCCTTGTGGAATTGCTTTTCAGATGCACCTTCCGTAAAGGCTTCTAAAGTTTATTAAATAAGAAGATTGTGTTTTGGGTTTGTTTGTTTTGGTTTTAATTCTTTAACGTTTTAGACAGTTTCCGGGTGGCAGGGGACGTTAAGTGTTGTGGTTTTTTTCCTCTTAAAGCCGCCTACCAGACACTCTGGAGATGTGTGATTTTTATTTCAGCGGATGGGGGGTGGGGAAGGAGGAAGAGTATGTTTTGGTTTGTTTTCCTTTTCCCGAGGAAGCCTGGATGTTTTCTGCCGCGGGAGACCCCTTCCAGCAGGACCAGGGTGGCGGCAATGCCGGGGTGCCGGTCCGGCGGAGCCGCGGGGGTGCGGGAAGCGCCTCCAGCCCCCTTCCGCCCCGGCCGGCCCAGGCGGCGCCTCTGCCGGCGGCGGCCTTTACGCAAGGCCGGGGCTCGGCGGCCTAGTGCTGGTGGTGGCGGCAGGAGCCGAGCGAGGGCTCCCGCGCCGTCCGTACGGGAAACAGCCCCGGGATTTAGTTTTTCAAATGATGCAGGGGAGGGTGGGCACAAAACCAAGTGGCAGAAGGACAGGCAGCGTCATCCCACTGTCGCTCCTTGGCTGTGCTGTGGTGGGGGCAGGACGAAAGGAGGCCTGTGGTCCATGGGGGTGTTTATGTGTGGAGCAAAAGGGTGGAGGGAATGGAAAATGGGGCGATGGGGGCTGGAGTGGTCTCTTAAAACTAAGCCAGCACCGCTGCCCTCCTGCTGGGAAAACTTATGGTCACTGCTTTAATTTTCAGTGAGGAGTGAGGAGGTTGTTGCTGCCTCGCTCTGCATTCATTCACTGGGTGCAGTGCATATTGCTGGGTGAAGCTCGTGGCACCCCAGTGACCCCAGTGGTGCTGCAGTGCAGGAGGGGCACTAATGGGGTGCTGGGATGTGAGGCAGCAGCCTTGGGGTGGCTGGTGTGTGGAGAGATGGAGTTGTCAGGCCTGGTGGGCACAGTATGGTGGTGGGGAATCCAAGAGCTGTTGGCTCTTGAAGCATTAAAACCCAAGGGATGGGGCATGGCAGAAAGCAGCTGCGGGAGTGAACAGGAGCCTAAGTTTGTAGTGGGCTCTGCAGCTTGTCCTTTGCTTGGTGTGTGCCCGGTTGGTTACCTTTTGTGCTGCACCACTGAGGCAGCCAAACTGTGGCCAGTGAAAAACTCCTGTGTTGCAGAGCAGTGCATCCTAGAGCCTTTTGCGTGGGGAGCTCCAGTCTCAGCTCTACAACCTGCTACTGGCATCTCAGTGCACTTATTTCTGGCTGAAATGTTACAGTCAAAGCCTGGAAGTCGATCAAATGTGAACTCATTGCCATCCCAGAAATACAGTATGAAAAACTTTGCCCAAATGCAGCTTGGCAGGGTTATGAATAACACCCATGTCCTTGATAAGGTAAATTTGAGTCTTTCTGTTAATCTTGTAGTGTTTCTACCCATCTACCTATGTAAAGCATATGTCCCCAGTTTGTGATTCAGTCGCCCAGTTTACAGGCTCATGGTTTCTTCTGAAGGCAAGAAAACCATTTTGCCTGTCTGCAGCATTTTGTTTGTCTCTGGCAAGTAGTTTATAACTCATTGAAGAACTGTGGATAAAGTTTTCTGTAGATGCTGGACCACAGAGGATAAACATCTCCGGACTGAAAGGATATGAGCTTTGTAGTGGGGATATAAATACTCTATATTTGAATTCTGCTGGTGATTTGAGGAGACAAGTCTGGACAGACAGATTTGGTGGTGGGGACAAAAAAAGGACTCTTGGACACAATGCTTCATGAAATATTTTCTGTGTTGTTTCTAAAATTATTTAAAGGACTGAGAAAACAAAAGCTAAACAAGCTCTATGCTTAAAATTGATTAGGCAGTAGCTGTGGTATGGTGTGCAGCAGAAGTGAGGTATTGTATGGATAGGTGGCTTGCTATATTTTGGATTTGCCTGCATAATGAGTGGGCAGCTTTGTCTGAGGGTAGAATGAAGCATGGCAGAGAGGCTGGAACAATGAGGGGAGACATAAGTGACTGAGTTTAGTGGCGAGGTGGTGGGGGGAGCAGGTGTAAAGAGCAAAAAGGAGTCTGAATGGCAGATTCCCGGCTGGGGCAGGCAGGGCAGAGGAAGGGTCTGCCACGCATGAAGAAGGGTGCTGGTGTGGAGTCACATCAAAAGGGAGAGGTAGTTGTTCCTGAAAGGTGTGCAAGAAGTTGTTGGGGCAGCACACATGGTGTGCATTTCGATGGTGTTGCTGTGAGGAGATGAGTCTTAAGTGCAAAGTCGTGGCAAAAGCCTGAATGTCTGACAGAACATTAGCAGACAAAGCTGGTCACCCACTTGCAAGGAGAGAGGATTGTGGGGCAGTATCAGAGTGCAACAGTCTAGAGGGGAGATCAGGCCTATGGTTTATGTCTAGAGAAGGCAATGGAGGGTTCTGGTTTGAAGAATACTCACTGTGGAAGATGAGGGTAGGACTGCAGAGAGGAAACTGCATGCAGTAAACACGGAGGGTTATTTTTTATGAAGATTTTGTAGTGAGGATCAAACTGTAGCTGTGTATTGTGGAACTCACAAAGATGAAGTAGGTTGGTCAGCCATCCACATGTGCGAAGATGGAGATATTCATGTTGAATGCAGCAGCAGTGGTAGTGAGGAGAGAAAAAACCAGAAGGGGAGCTCCAGGATGCAAGAAGGATTGAGTAACTCTAGAAAGGAGACATTCTGGAGCCATTCCCTGTAGTCCTTTGGCCGCACTCCAGGTTTGGGTCAGTAATATTTGAATGCCCTGTTCTGTGGGCAAGTAACAGTAATCAGTTCTCATCATAACACATGCCCACACTCTGCTGTGTAGGATGTTTCAGAAGCAGAGTCACGATAGCCGTGAGAACAGGTACTGATTTCTTCTTTGCTCTTCACAGTGTGTTTTAAAAGCTAAGCTGAGAAGCAGAAGTAGGCTGTGCATATCAGGAGCTTTTTGAGGTGGTGACTTGTGGATATACACAATTGTAAAGGTGTGCCACAGCATTTTTGGAATGCAGCCATTGATGTTGTGATGACCAGCCAGTGTTCAACTGCTCTCCCCATGGTCATCAATAATCTCCCTTTTCATCAGATCCGTGATGCTGCCGCTTAACTTCCCTGACTTGTTCTCTCCAACATGCCTCATGGCTCAGGGAGCAAGAAGAGCAGGGCTGCTTGTCCATGGAGGACAAGCAAGTAGCCAAAGGTGATGACAGTCACCAGCAAAGCTCTGACTCACTAGGGTACAGTCCCATCACATCTGACCAGTGCAGGCAGAACTAGATGCCAATATCAATGGTTCCTCAACAGTCCCAGAAAAGATGTGGTGAATTGGTCCAGGGATATTGATATATTGAGGGTCTAGGTAGCTAGAAATCCCTCCCGCCTCCCTGTGCTTTCCCCGTGAGCCTTTGTGAGGGTCCAGTTGACTCTGTTGCCTCCTCTTCTGCCCCCGCCCCCCCCCATTTATCTTTTGTCATTTCCTGTGGTGACTCTTTCCCCACTCCTGTCTCTGATGGCCCTTACGGTTCTCCTGAAGTGCTCTGTGTTTGGTCCATTCTCTTTGGTATCTTTCACTGCTGTGAAATGTGGAAATGGTTCCTACTGCCCCTATTCCCCTTGTCTGTTCTCTCTTACTTCCTCTGTCTTTGCAGAATTTCATACAAAAAGAAATATCAAATTAATTGCCTCTGTCTCTTTTTCTACCCTCAAGCCTGTCTGCCTGTAATGCTAGTGGTCATATTAACCTCACAGTCTCCTTGTTAAATTTCCCTGTTTCTTACTGATTGCTCATTATCCAGACTATTTATAGATCATTCCAGGCCTTCTGTTGCTGTTTTACTGAAGTATACCAGCTTTTCTCCATCACTTGTGTTAAATGCCTTTAACAGAGATGCTGATCATAACTCATCTTGTCTATTGGCTTTCCCTTTCTTGCTGCACTGCCCATCCTGTTCCAAATGCAGCTGCTTAAAATCTTCTACCTGCTGCTTGAACCAGATTGCTCCCAAATTGAACGTCTGATGACTTACAAACTGCACAGTGTCACTTTCAAGCTCTTGCTTCCTTCTGCTGCCACTTTTTTCTGGTCCTTCTTTCACTCCTGCCTTTCCCCCTTCCCCCAACTCTCCTTTGTAAAGGGCAGGTATCAGTTCCACGTTTTATGTGGCACAGAGGGCCAATCAATAAGGGCTTGCTGAGTTGTCAGGATTGTTTTTTATGCACCTTAAAGGCCCCTTCACTTTGTTCCAGACTGAGCGCCCATAGACACTGTGAGATATCTTAGAATGATAGGGATGGTCTTAGTGTAAAAGGGAGCTGGATGATAATGTTCTCCAAGTTGTTGTAGTGTGGAGACAGAGAAATTAGTTTTTCTCATGACCTCTGAAGAGGCAGTTCCAGGCTGGGAAGGCACAGTGCCTTCATCTCCACCTTATCTCAGTGTTTCTGAGCTTGCTGCCTTTGTCCCAAAGTTCCTATTCCTCAAAAGCTGAGCATTATTTGTGGTCACAGCTGGTTGATGTGAAATTTGCTGCCACTAGCGACTCTATTTTGCCACAAAGTACCATTCTGTCTCCCCTTCGTTACTCTTTTCTTGTGTGGCAGACCTGTGTACCTTGGAGAAAGATTAGGGAGGAGCAATTCAAAATTTGCTTCCAAACCGCACGGGATGCAGCTCATTTATCTAATGATGTGATTCAAGACCATTTTAAGTGAGAAAAAGGTCATAACTCCAAAATGGCTCTCAAGCCTTCTTGAGGCACTGCCCACACTGCAGGCTGGGGCTCTGTTCCCTCTCCAGAGGAATATTCCCCAGTCTGTACTGCTCTTGCCTGCTGACTTTCAGCATGAAATCCCCGTTGCATAGATTCAGCGCTGTTCTTTTTGTGGTCCATGGCAAGCAATTCCATCTCCTTCCTTTGTGATGTACCTCCATATACCTTACATAGATTTCTTTTTTCATATGCTGTGCAGTAAAACAGTTCAAATCAATCCCAGGGAAATATTGGTCAGAATTGCTTATCATGGGGGGGTCTCAGCAGAAATTCCTGAAATGACTGCCAATGCATAGAAATTGTTCTTGGGGTTTTTTTTCCCTTTCCTAGAAGGCAGTCATGATAACAGTTGGTTCCCATTGCTTGAATTAGTGACAGCCTAAGTATAGAGCTCAAATTGAAGTAATTCCTCTTTGCCCATGTATCAGTGGCATGTGAAAAAAAGCAGATACTTGGTAGTGAGCTGCTTGCTGTTCTGTATCTGTNATGAATATCATGTAGAATTCTAGAGTTTGAAGAGGTTACTTAGGAAGTTACAAGTCCAAGTACTTCCTAATAAAATACAGTAGGATTTATTCCCTCCAATGTTTGAATTAGCAAAGGCCTCAAACTCAGGTCCAGGTTCCATGATGGGTAAGGAAGTAGCAAGATTGTAATGAGATTGGTTTACAGAGTTTTTTTAGGTCTGCTTGGAGTCTTGCAATTAGTATGGCTGAAATNTAATAGTATTTGGACCTTCATCTTCAGCGTGAAGTTCTTGAAGTGCTCTCTCAACAAGGTTGTCCCACCTTTCTTAGGAAGGGAAGGGAGATAGCGTTTCAATTCTGTGGGTGGGTAAAGGAAGGTAAATACCTTGTTAGATATCCTATATGGTGCCTATAGGAGAAACAGATTACCTGGGCTCTTTTACAGTTGCCAGCCTGGTAGATGCCTCAGGTCACTCTTGTGGATTTGTGGAGGTCTTGGAGTGCCAGTGGCTCCTCTCATTAGAGCCAGATGCACATAAAATACACCTGTGTTCTTCATAACAATCACGAGACTTTATCAAAGATGTGGGGTTTTAGGTGACGATCTGAAGGCACATTGCAGAGAATTGTGTATGCACAGAAAATAGCTGAGAATAAGATTCCTCTAGTTTCAAGTCCTTTTGAGACCTGACCATCACTTGACACCACTGTGACCATCGTTGAGCGTAATGCTCTAATGCTCCCTGACTGTGTTGTCTTTGCCCCAGCTGCCTTCACAGTGATAAAATGTTCAGTAACTCACTGAGATCAGGACCAGAAAGATGATTTCTTCATCAGACAAAAGCCCTTGTTTGCATAGATGCCTGTTTCATGTTTATTTTCTCTTCTTTTTTTCAGGTCCACATTGCCCCTAAGCCAAGAAGATTATGAGGTAATGGAGAATTTGTTTGCTGAAGCTGGGAGCACTCCAGTTAGCAAGATTTGTTCTGTTGCACAGACATTAGTTTACGTACCAAAACTGATCATGGGATGGTCTGTCACAATTTGTCAGTGACTTAAAGCTTTAAGGTTCTGACAATGACAGCTTTTCAGGGAGAGGAGAAGACACTTGAGTGTTCAAAAATAACAGAGATTTCACTGGATTATTCTCCTCTACCAAAAAATGATGTTTTACAGGAGGGTGGGAAGGCAGGAGTACCTTAGTAGGCCAGAAGGTTGCTAAAACATATGGAAAGGAATGGGAAATTGGGAAGTCTCTCCTGTCTTTGAGTATCCACTCTAATCTATTTGTTCTCTCCCTGCTGCCTAGGCTGTTTTGCAGAAGTTGGTGAGAAACTTGTTTGCAGAGGGCAATGATTTGTTTCGAGAGAAGGATTTCAAGCTTTCGCTGGTACAGTATGTAGAAGGGCTGAATGTGGCGGATTATGCAGCCTCTGATGAGGTGACCATCCCAAAGGAACTCCTCTGCAAGCTACATGTCAACCGAGCTGCCTGCTATTTTGCCATGGTGAGTGCCTTCCCAAGTCATCCTCGGGAGCCAGGGAGAACATCATGGTTGCAGTGCTGTGCAGTTGGAAAAGATGTCAGTGGGGGTTGCAGTTGTTTTGTCCACTGTTTTGTCCACCCCCTGTTCAAACACTGGAGGAGATGATGACAGACAGAAAAATGATCTCACTGTTGCACTGTGTCTTGCAGAGGAAGGATGTGACACAGATGAGGCCGGGTCTAAGGTACTGACAATGTAGTTCTGGTCTAGATTGATGAAGAGTTAGTACAATCCAATGTCTTCCAGTACTGAGCAGGTATTTCTCTGGAGTACTGTTTGAGTGTTGTTCTGAAGGCTTCTGCCTCCTTAAGTGAGGAAGACAGTAAGAAGGCTTTGGGTCTTGAAGGAACTTTCAGCATACACATGGAAAAGGATTCTGGAATACTCAGACTCTAAAAGACTGCATGTTTCCATTTTACTAAGGCATATAACTGCTTTCCTTTATGGCACAACCCCAGAGCAGGTTCGTCCTGTTCATGATGAGGCTGAGTACCCTTAAAACTATCAAGCAGTCACATAATTGGAAACTGTCAAGTGTAACATGCCCAAGGTATACGGGCAGACAAGATAAGGTTACTCAAGTAGCTTTAGTTCTCTCATTCACTGACTTTAAAGTGTTTTGAGTTTTGCAAGATTTAAAAAAATGCTCTGTTAATATATCTGTGTTTGTACACTGATCCGTGCATGAGGTGATATATGTACTTCCAGCTGCCATTTATATTCCTGTTTTCTGCTGAGAGATAGAACGTTTTGCATTCACACACAAGGAGGAGTTAGTCTGCAGTGCCTCAGCTGACTCGAAGTGGTTTCTTCCACGCAGGGGTTGTATGAGAAGGCACTGGAAGACAGTGAGAAGGCTTTAAGTCTTGACAAAGAGAACATCCGAGCGCTATTCCGGAAAGCCCGCTCCTTAAATGAACTTGGAAGACACAAAGAAGCATATGAGTGCAATAGCCGATGCTTGCTGTCCCTCCCACATGTAAGTTTTTGACATACAACTCACCTTGGGTTTTGTGTCTTACAGCCTTCCTCTCTGCAACATGCTTTATGCGAGGCCAGAGGACAGTGGAAGAGGAAGCTTGACTGTTCCTGAGAACGTGCTTATGCCCAGAAATTTCTGTCTGTCTGACTCAAAGATGTTTGTCCTCCCATGTTTCTTCAGTCCAAGTCACTTCTACAAGTAGTGCCAGCCAGAGATGCCAGTTATTGACAGGAGGCTTGGAGGCCTATTTGTGAAGAGCAAAACCCTACCCTAACAAAATGTGAACTAAGGCCATGAGAATGTTTTAATTGGCTGCTTTTATAGCTCTAATGGGAATGACTAGGAGCATGGGACAAATGGGAACTAGAGCTTTGGAAGGAAAGCATGTAAGGATAAAAATGTCTCATGTTTTACTTACTGATTGCTAAGGCAAGCTGATAAAGGTTTTTATTTCTTGAAGAACATAGAAAGCTGTCCTTGACATTGCATGTCATAGTTATTTTTATGTTCTCAAGTGTGTAAATTTTTGCATGCAGAGGGGGCTCTCTGCATATACTAGGACCTAAATATTTTCCTGATAATGCTTTTGCTGAGTGTCCTCTTTGGTCAAATATTGATCAGTAAACCAGACTGTGNATTCTTATCATTACAGTCATTGTGGTCTAAAGATACTTTATCAAACTTCTCGATGGCAGGGAAATTCAAACTCCCTGTTGAGTCATCTGCATTCTCTATTCTAAACAATTCAGTCTTGTAAATTAATACACCCCATTGTCTTATTAACTGACTAACAGAAATCATAAGCCTTTTTTGCATCAAAGGCAAGTCATGTTCTCCATCATCTTGTTTTCTTTACCCTCTGGAGCACACGGTTACTTCCATCTTGCATTGCTCTAATTGCTGAGAACTTTGTTTCTCAAAACAGAGCCTGTCTTAAAACTTCTGGAGATGAAGGATCTGCCACTCAGTTGGCTCACTCTCTAGCAGACTTAACTTTCTAGGTGCAGATACCCATTGCTGCTGGTTTGCAGTTCTCAATATGGTGAAGTTAATACTCCTCTGTGGTATGCGGTTTCTGATAAAGTATGGGGTGTTTTAGAAGAGGAAATGGAAAAGTTAGATTTTGTCTTCACTGAGTTCAGAGAAGATGGCGACAAGACTAATGTTGAGGGTATGGGGGAGTGAGTACAATCAAAAAATGGCACTCCAAATTGAAGGGAAAAGTTACTGATGCTGTGGGCTGGAAGAATAAGAGACTTGTCATATGTTGAAAGGGGAAGAATTGAAACTGCAGGGGGAAGGAGATTGGAAAGACCAGCATGGCAAGTACAGAGAAGGTTGGAAATGAGGGAGGAGATGCTGGAACATTGAGGGAGATCACAATAGGTTAGGCAGATACTTTTTTCTTCTTTGAAGAAACTGATAAAGTACTCCAATATTTTTGCAGACAGGAGAGGAAAGTAGAAGGAAACAGTTGGTGGTGATAAATAAGTGAAGAAGGTTGTGGCAGGTCTGGGCAGAAGGCCCATGGTGGTGTGTGAGTGGGCATGGACACTGGCAGGGGGGTGGTAAATGGCACACAATTGGGAAAGCTAAAGGATCTGCTTGACTAAGCTGAGGCAGTTTAGCTGGAGCTGAAGACAGTGAAAATGCCTTCTAGCTAGTAAGTTGAAAACTGAGACTTGGTTTCAGCTTTAAAAACAAATAAACAAACAAGCAAAACAGGCTAGTGAATATAGTCTGCATATCAAAACTGATTATTAAGTTTGTAGCTGGCAGAGAGGGAAGATATACAGGCTCCTTCCCAGGCATGGAGACCTTGCAGAAGCTGTGTCAGCCCCCAGCAGCCAGCCTTGGCAGCTCCTCCAGCCATCTTGCCAGCAGGACTCAAGAACCCTACTTTTGCAGTGTGAGTGCTTTTTGGAAGCAGATATTTGATTCTGATTTTCTGCAGCATTGAATGAGTGTGTAGGGCAGAGCTCTTAGTGCAACTGCAACATCTTGGCATGTTGCCTGAAAGCAGAATAAAGANGGTTGTCTTTGCTGAATTTGGTTCTGATCCAACACAGTTATGCTATTACAAGAAAAATGCATCTACCTCAGCATGAGAAGTTAACTTACCATTATTATAGAAGCAAACTTTGAAAGCCTTGTTAGCAGTTAGTTAGTTAGTTCCTTTTGTGTAGCTTGTNAGACACAACACAGATCAATATAAAGGAAAGAGCAGCAAAATCTTGTGATCCAAAGAGCATAAGAACAACAATCTCTTCACATTTATAACTTTCCTAGCTACCACCCATCCTATCATTCAACCAAGGTTTGCCTAACACTTGTCCCTAAAGTACCCATTCCCATTCCCTCATTCCCTGTGCCCTTCCAGAATCTGCCCCACCTTTCAAAATAGGTCCAGGAGTTCTAGGCCTATGTTTTGTCTTGCTACCTCCTTATCTTTAGGAAAGAATATAAACATCCAGGAACAGGCATCGCAAGAGAGAGAGCCCATAATGCAAACTACACAGCTAACTTAAATTCCCCAAAAATATAAGAAAACCCCACAAGGCATCAGGCAGGACTGAATGACAAGAATGCTGAGATGTGCCTGGACTCTGCTACGGCTGCTCTGGGAATTGTCCACCTACTGATGTCTAAAATGGAGGCTTCTTGGTGCAGGCCCATGTGCATAACTACATTCTTCTTTATTTCATTCTGTGTGCCACAAAACTGAAAGTGCCCTGTCAATGGTTTCATCCCCAGGATGAAAGTGTCACACAACTGGGACAGGAACTTGCCCAGAAGCTGGGACTGAGAGTTCGAAAAGCATACAAAAGACCTCAGGTATGACTTCTTTTTTCTTAGAAGCTATCCTTTGGCTCATGCAGATCTACTTTTTCTAAAAGTGGGAGGTGCTGCTCTGCAGTTACAGATGCATGAAAACCACCCTGCAAACCCTCTAGCAGGCTGCTGGCCTGCATACACTTCTTTGTGGTGGGGGAAAGGCCTCTGCTTTGCCAGAGCAACAGGTACACATCTGGTCAGATACCAGGAAAGGGGGAGGCAAAGAGTGAGTCCTGGGTCCAGCTAATTGTCTGGATCTGTATCTTGGCTCTACAAGAAACTGCTGCTGTAATGAGAATATTGTGTGTGTAAAAATGTGTACCCTGCGATAGAGCTAGAGGGCGTCAGGCCACTGCTAGCACTCGTCCATGAAGCTGTCTTGTTTATGGATTTTGTTCTCAGGAGTAGGGAACATGAGCTAGTAGTGGAGGCTGACTTTGCATTTGCATCCTCGGCCCGTGTGAGGTGCTGTGTTAAACATCCAGAATGTTCCATCTCCAGAGGGAAACCTTTGTAGTATGAGGTGGAGCAGCTGATGGGCAATCAAGGTTGCAGAGAGCTTTTGGGGTAAATCTGGCTGTAACATGGTAATCCTTTCGCCAGCAAACCTCATATGTGATTTGCCTGTGCTAAAAAAAACTCCTTGATATTGTAGCAGCTCTCAACACTCCCAAATGATTCTGTCTCAAAGAAAGGGAAGTTTTATGCAGAAATACTTTTTGTATTGTTGGCCTTACCACTTTTTTTGCTGCTGTCATGTTACTCAATTGAGATGGGCTTACACCAGCTGTATGTTAAAAATATAAAAATTAGAAACTCTGAAATGCTTTATATTATTTGAAATTTAGTGATAAGTATTTTGATAACACTTTGTGATCTCTTGTGTTGACTTCCAGTTTTGATTCCAGTGCTGCAGTGCCTTCCCAAAGTAGTAATTTCATAATAAAAAGGAACATTCAGTTCCTCAGGGAAGTTTTTTGCTTCCTCATTGTGCTGGATGTTCTGGGGTGTACAGAATAAACATAGGTCCCTTCTCAGTGTTCAGAAACATATACCTTTGTGTCACAGCATGGCTTTTATTTTGGGGCAATGCCTGGAAAGAAACCAGATCATAACCCATCTTTACCTAGTTTATGAGCATTCATGGGCTGAATTCTGCTCTAAGGCCTCTCTCTTCCTTGCAGCAGGAATTGGAAACATTCTCACTGCTCAGTAATGGCACGTCAACCAATTCGTCAAACCAGGTAGAATTTGCGTCTTCTGATTGTTACTCTTTATGAATTGTGCTACTAGAATGCTTTGTAGTTTTGTTTACATGCAAATTTATAACTGTCTTTTCGGATTGAACTGTATTAATCAGTGTTTTCTGCTTTTAAGGAGTATTGCCAAGGAAATTAATTTCCTTGAAAGTATTTCTAGTGATAGTGGTTTTGATGTCAGATCACTGAAGATGGTTACTTTTCTTAGTTATTGTGAGTGTTTTCTTTCTCTTGCATTTTAAATGTGTTTTTATATAGTTAACAGCAATGCTAAGTAAAAGTCAGAAAGTGCAACTGCTGAAGAAATATAAAAAATTAAATTCTGTGATATACTGAGCAAGATACATATACAGTTTATGTATTGTCCTGGGAGATCCAGCTGAGCAAGGCACTGTACAAATACTAAGGCAAAATGTAAGAAACTACTGATTTCCTTTTTCTACCACTGGGCAAAAAACTCCACACCCAAACACTTGCTGTTTTTACAGGTTGTTAGGTACTTCACACTGCTCCTTAAAGCAAACAAACAATAAAACTGTAAACATTGTAATTTTATACCATTAGATGGGATACTAAAGAATTAGTTTACCTCCCACTGTTCTCTGACTTGCCTGCACATCTTTCTAGGAAGGCCAGTCAGCTGTCTTTAATAGCTGTGCCTAGTTTTTAATTTGATTTTGATTTAATTTTAATTTCCTTTTGCAAGAATTGAAAATAGTGCAAAAACTATTGTAGTAGATGCAATATCTCAAGACAAATACTTTACTTGTGCCTTTTTAAGCTTAAGCTTAAGGCACATGTACTTACCTCTGTTTATGTTTCTGTAAAGTATGGACTCAATTTATTCTTTGCCTGGAGCTCCAAGTCAGCAGTTGTCTTGGCGGAAACATTTTCCTGTTTTGAGTTTGCTGTAAAAGTTTGTGGTTTTTCGATTGCAAAATATGTGAACTAAGAAAAGGAATTGTTGTGTAAGATCAGGCTAATCGGATCTCCCATGCTGTGGGCTGACTGATTGATGTGTCCCGGGACTTGGGACACACTGTTCTCATCCATCCTTCAAAAACCCTATTCTATGTATGGATTTGCTCACATGGTTGTATATTGTGTAGGGATGGTATTTGTTTGCAGCGAAAGGGTTTGTACACTGCTGAAGGTAAAAATGAATAGGCTCCTTGGAGTAATGGCCTCTTACAGTTCATTGGTTTTACTGTTCTAGCACGGAGAGAGGCCGTAAAGGAAAAGAGGGTCATATGCATTTAGGAGTAGTAAAGAGTCTTATCTGTGAAGTCTGGATATCTGTTTAAAGATTAAGTTCTCACAATATTTTTTTCTCCCCTTTCCTACATCCTCTTTGCAGACTACTTCCAATGGATTGAGTTCAATAGATGACATTGAAACAGGTAACAAAATATTCCTATTCTCAGATTTTTTTTGCTTCAAGTAAGGTATGTGACCAGGCTGATGGGCCCAAGAGGTTCACTGCCTGCGTTTGTGTCTCTTCTGCAAACTCCTGGCTTTGGTAACTAGGAGGAGGAAAAGGTAGTGGAATAGAAAGCAGGATTTTTTTTTTTTCTGCAGAAAAGGCGAGGCCCAGTGAGAGACACATCTGGGAATTAAAATGGTCTGCTGAGGTACACAGTTCTCTCCAGCTGTGCTTTCTTGAAGCTGCACTTGGCAAAGCTTCTGAAACTCTGCTCCCAGCCAAAACAGTCCAGATAAAGTGAAGTTAAGGTTATAGGCACTGTTTCTGCTCTGAGTGGAGGTGGAGGAATTGAAAACAAAAGGAGTTGGTGGGGACCCAGGGAGAGCCGAGTTCAGGGTTAGGCACCCAGGAGGAGCAGAAGGAGGGTTGCTTTTCTCATTCTGGGAAAAAAGGGACCTTAACTCTGCCCCTGTAGAAAAGCTTGTTATGTGCATTGCCTTTTGTTGTGTGCTGGAGCATTGAACTTGTGCTTCTCAGCAGATCCATCTTTGTTCCTTTGAAAGGTAGCTCTGTGTGAGAGGGTAAGTGTGAGGACTAGTAGCAATGCCTCTTTTTATAGAAAGAAACTAATTTCATCATTAGAGTGCTTTGGAAAACATGTTAGTTTTCTGTTGAATGCCAGTTCAATAGCTGAATGCTACATGTGATCATGAGACCAAGTTCTGTGAATTAAGGAGAGTTTTTCACATTATCTTGCTGTGCTAAAGTGAACAGGACTCTACTACAGAGTGAAGAGTGACTGCATCCAGTAAGCTCTTTATCTAATTAGGATTTGTGTAAAACCAGCATGCCACCTTTGCTGCAATTCAGGCAGACAGAACCCTTACTGCTAGAAAATCTTTTCAAAAGCACTGGAATTATGTGTTATCCCATTGCCCTGAGAGTGATGTGCCACCAGGAGGGCTGTGGGTGCTAGGTACCT
This sequence comes from Neodrepanis coruscans, assembly GCA_013400695.1. Lineage (NCBI taxonomy): Eukaryota > Metazoa > Chordata > Aves > Passeriformes > Philepittidae > Neodrepanis > Neodrepanis coruscans. Next base: position 52,974 of record VYZS01021431.1, read on the forward strand.
TGAGAATTTCAGATGCAAAGCTTTTTTAGTAAGGTTTAGTAAGGTTTTTAATAATGCTGTTTTGATTTTTTCTGGTTTTAAGATGCAAATTTTGAAGCCTTTTCCTCCATGTTTTGCTTAAAGTCGTCTGATTAACTCAGCCCTGTCCTGCAGAGATGGTTTAGATCTGGCTGGTATAGCCTTTGACCAGCTAATGCACTAGGGAACCAGTGCTTGAAACAGGGCTTTTGAAAACTCTGTACTCACCCCTCTGAGTGAGGCGGGTGTGTGGCCAGAGAAGCTGCCAGGTGGGAGGGCTTGGTGTGAGAGACTTGGTTCGTGGGAGTGTGTAGACAAGACCTTCACTGAGCTTATAGTGATGCATGGGGCTTAGTGTCATGGCAGAGGCAAAAATCAGCAGATATGTGTGTGTCTGTGAGCTACTCATCAAAGAAAGCTGGTTTACTTTTGTAAGATGGTGCAGACATTAGGTAAATGCAGGAGATGCATGAGCTTTCTGTAAATAGAGTACATGAAATGTGGGTATCGTGGCTGCTGAGTAAGATCAGCAGATGGAGTGTCCTAAGGAAAGTAGGAATGGGAAAGGAGAGATAGGAAAAAACAATTGACAGAGGAGAGTGGCTGAAGGAATGACAGGTTTTGGGTGGTCAGGGAGAGGGAAAAGGGACATCTCCCCATTGCTCCTTTTAAGTAGTGGAACCTGTTCGTCCCTGCTCTTGTCCTTACCCATCACGTACACTGAGCTGTGCGGGGTCCCATGTTATTCTCTGCCTTTTTTTGGTCATGCATTCAGCTTTTCTGAGTTTGAGGCCTCTTAGGATGTGTGAGGCCCTCTTTTCTCTGCTTTCCAGTCTGAGTGGAAACTGGAGGGCCTCATTCATTACTCAGAAAAGGTCTGAACTGCTGGATCCTTTGGGGCCCTGTCATTATGAACCCTTTTGCTCCCTGCTGCACATGTCCCCATCCCTTCCAGCGTGTTCTGAACTTCTTGTTGGCCTCTGTAGGGATCTTGACAGTACTCCAGATTTAAACATGTGAAAAATGGGAAGGCACAAGCCATCCTTTTGTACTGCAGTGAATCTGGCTGAGCTGCCAGCCATGAGGCTGTCACTGAGGGAAACTGGATGGCTGGCTCCTGAGCGTGGCTGGGGGCTCTGCAGCAAAGGGAGATAAGCTGAGAGAAGTCATCACAAAGGAGGCATGGGGTTGTAGCTGAGCCTGATCTGAGGAGCAGCTGCAAAACTAAGGACACATACAGCCTACCTTTGGGTTGCTGCCTGTGGGAAATGTATTCAGCTGTAACACTGAAAATTTGTATTGAATCCCGTAAAGTACAACATGTGCTTTTCTTCAGTGACATGCTTGAGGATGAGGACAGGGGCCTGTGATTGTTCCTGCCCCTTTGCCCTGCTTTCCCTGCCTTTTGTCACGGCTCGGCCTCCAGTGCCTTGCACAATGACCTTTGTGTGGTCCATCCATGTGGACCACTAACAACAAATGCTGGAGGACGGGTTGCAAGGGGTGGTGCTGTGCTCTTGGTGGGGTTAGAGATGAGGGGGCCTGCCTTTGTGTGTCCTCTCTGCTGTTGTTTTGTTCGGGACTTGGGAGTTTGTTGGAATTTCTTAAATTGCTGAGCTCTCTAAGAAAGGCACCAACACATTCCTCAGTCACTCAACATGCAGTGTAGAGATGGTAACAGGGCTCACTTGCCCAGTCCCAGTTACAAAGGAATGGTTGAGTTCTTACGGGGGCTTGACTGAGCAAAGCTGGTACAGACAGGATGCAGCATTTCTTGCTGGATCAAGATTTGTGTCTCTGAAGCTTATCTGGTTTCTTCCCTGAACTTATCAGTCTTTCTAATAAAAGCTATTGTCTCTCCTTCCAAACCTTGCTTTGCTTATAGCCTTAGACCACTGCAGCTACAGTGCAGCCACTGGGATGTGGGTGGAGAAGGTAGCATCTTTGTCTTATTTCTTTTCTTTTATTCCAGGACATCTACACAGGGGCAAAATTAAGGTAGTTTGGGTGCTTTGTTTGAGAACTGCAAATATAACGCTGCATTTTCCAAATTTCTAACATTTGAACTTCTTTTTTTTAACCTTTAATTTTTTTGAGAATAAAATGCTCTTCTTTGAAGAATATGCGCTTGTAACTTAACTTCACTTAACAGAGGTTTATATTGCATGATAATAATGCATTATATTATATTATATTGCATTTCAATAATGTTTCTCAGCTGGAAAGAAGCCTTAGGGGAAATCACTGTCCTTCTCCTGGCCCAGCCCTGGCTCACATAAGTTCCCAAAGAGATGTTTGTTGCTCAGGTGTTGAGGGGATGCATGAGCAACCACCTCTCACCTGCAGACAACAGGAAAGACTCAAGAGCAGGGAATTTACCTGGGTAAAAACAGCTGAGTGAGTCTGATGGGGATTTTTGGAGACACATTGATAGCACAACTTGATCTGAGCACTCAATCTCTGCCTGTCTTCCCAGAAGGGCCTTGTGTTTTTTATATTCTGCCGTTTAGGATGCCTGGGTTTTTAGAGATGGTGTATGTGACTAAACAAGCTTTCAGCTGTGACATGAAAGCTCCAAGGAGTAGAGAAGGCAATGATCTCTGTCAAATGCATTAGTGAGTAACATTGAAGAAAACACCAGGTGGTGGCTTATAGAGAAATCGGATTATGTGCCCTTGGCCTTTAGTCCTGGCCATTGTGAACTCAGTAACTGTTCAGCCACAGGTTTTGTGTTGTTCCTGGTTACTGTATGTGCTTGCCAAATCCCAACAGTCAGACTGGCGCTGGCCCTTAGAATGTATTTCAGCTATTGGTGAGCCATTGGAGACTGGGAACAAAAACAAAAGGGCAAGTACTCTTCAGACTAGAGCCTCTCCTCTCAGAAAATTGGCATACTTAGTTTTTGTGATTTGATGGAGTTGTACAATATTGGTTTTGCCAGGCTGTGCTCTGCTTGCCTCCTGCAAGAGGGTCTCCTGGTGACTGGCTCTATTCCTCTCTCATCACAGACTGCTCTATGGACCTGCAGTGCCTCCCGGCTCCTGTGGCCACCTCCATCCCTGTGAATGAGGGCCTGGCCCCTTTGCCCTCTGACTCAGATGCAAAGGGCGTGCCTACCTCACTCCCTGCTGCCAGCTTGCTCCCGTCTCCAGACTCTGTACCCTTACCAGTGCCTGAGAGCGTGGAGGACTTCACAGATGGGGACATCATTGGGGAAGAACTGGACTCCCTCCTGGACTCCCTTGCTGAAGGGTCACCATACCCTCTAGTAAGAGTGGGCACTGCACGGGTCCCCTGCTTCTTGTTTCATACAAGTCTTTGTAGCATGAGGATATGCATGCTGCCTCTCTCTCTTTCTATAATTCTTTTCTCCTAATTCTTGCTCTGGCAGAACTCATTCCTTCCTTCCTTTATTTCTACAACTGGCTTGTGAGTATCTAAAGAGCCTACCTCCAAGCCTGCTTTGCTGTCTGCAATTTCATGGAGCTGCCTCTCAAAAGGTACCTGAGGTGGCATCTCCTTCCACCTCACCTCTGGTGTTGTGGAGTTGAAGCAGGTGTGAGGGTAGAAATGAGTGTGTTGAAGCAGGAATGATGGATGTATTTTATACAGTAGGCATGTTCTAATCTTCTTGTATTTTGTGCAGCCTGCATTCAGCCTATGCTCTTTGAAAAGGTCTGGAAGCTACAGAGACAATCTATATTCATACTTATGTTGACTTTTAGTTGCCAGTGTTGCTGATGTTATGTGAGCCAACTTGGGTCTGGAGGCAATATAATCATATTCACATTGAATGCCTCTTCAATCAAAAAGCCCTGATGATAGGTGAGGTCATTACCCTGACCTCAGCGCTGTGTGTACTTAGCTGTTTCTCAGCTGAGCTGGTTTAAGTGTCCAGCACAAGGCTCTGCCTTGCAGACTGATGAGCTCAGGTAGCCCAACACCTCCTCATGGATCTTGGTCCAGACTCTTTGCCATATAGATAGATTGGAAGGTTTGTGGGAGATCGGCAGGTGAATTTTGCTGCCGGGTATCCTTTTGTTCAGATAGTACAGCATGCACTTCAGTTGGAGCCTGTTGCTCTCTGTTGTCATGATTTAGCCCCAGTCAGCAACTGAGTACCACGCAGCTGCTCACTCACTTTCCCCCTGCCCATTCCTCAGTGGAGAGGTTAATCCAAAAAACTCTAGAAATCCAAACTTGTGGCTTAAGTTAAGAAGAGTTTAATAATTAAAAAAATAAAATACAGAAATAAAAAAATAATAATAATGGGAAAGGAGAGAGAGGGAGGAATAAAATCCAAGAGAAAGAAGTGATGCACAGTCCAGTTGCTCACCAGCTGCTGACCAATCCCCCAGCCCATCCCTGACAGCAATCAGTGACTTCCGACCTGCTCCCCCCAGTTTATATAGTTGGCATGGTATTCTGTGGTATGAAACATCCCTTTGGCTTGTTCAGATCAGCTGTCCTGGCTGTGCTCTCCCCCAGCTTCTTGTACACTTGCTTGCTGGCAGAACATGGGAAAACAAAAAGTCCTTGACTTAAGTAAATATCCCTGTGTTATCAACATTATTCTCATGCTAAATCCAAAACACAGCACTGTACCAACTACTAAGAAGAAAATTAACTCTGTGCCAGCCAAAACCAGGACACTGGTTTTCAGTCTCTGCTTCTCATTCCTAATGTGCTGTTTATCCTCCTCCTTCCCGATTCCCTGAAGTCTCTGGTCCAGGGCACCATTCCTACCAACCTGCCAACAGAGATGCCCCAGTTGATTCCTGTGTTTCCGGGGGGAACTCCGCTGCTGCCTCCAGTCGTGACAGCCAGCATCCCTGTCTCCACCCCTCTGCCACCTGCCTCCTTTGGCCTGATGATGGATCCCACCAAACAGCTCTCCTCCTCCTCTGTCCTGGATGCCCCACCAGGAGGAAGTGGTGGCTCCACTTTAGATTCTCTGGATTCCCTGGATCTGCTTCCCTACACAGACACACGGCTTGATGCCCTGGACTCCTTTGGGACAAACAGAGGGTCACTGGATGCCTTGGATTCCTTTGCCATTGGTAGGTGCAGGGTGATGGGGTTTTGTGCTGCCTTATCTGTGAATGGATGCCAGAATTATTTCCTTCAGTGCTGAGGACATTCATCATATAGCTTTATCTGCTGGTGTGGCAGAACAGGAATATAAATATAGAGGAGAGCAGGGATTTGTCTTGGACAGAGCAACTGACTGTGTTTAGCTAAGGAGTAAAGAGAAAAGCTGTAGGTGTGCAATCCCAAACAACCAGTATGTGCATGGAATGATATTTAAAGATATTTAAAGAGGAGAAAGGAATACAAACGTGTATAATGATGAGTGATAAGATTTAAACCTGGTTTGGTGTCCAGGACACCTCTCCTGACACAATTTGCTGGACTATAGCATGATTCCTTCACCCCCTCAAAGACATTTGCATAACATGAGCAAAATTGCGGTGACTGTTTTAGATGATACAGGATGTTGTTGTGCTGGACAGAATAGTACAGGCCAAGGTGGGTCTTTCCCATCTATGGATTCAGGGCAGTGACTGTCCTCTTGAATGGAGCTCTGCAGTCTGATATCACAAGGAGAAAAGCTGTGGATGATGGGGGGCAAAGAGTATGTACCTTCCTGTCCAGGAGGGAAGGCAGGCTTCTTCTTGGTTGACTTGTTCCCAATATTGCAGTATATTGGAAGCAAAAGTATTTTGAGAACAGCAGAGATTGGCCAGTCAGCACTTCAACACACATTCACCTCAGTGTTGGGTGTCTTCAAGCTGCCACCTTGGGAATGCTAGTGCTCTGCAGCATAGAGTTGGGTTCAGTAGGATCTGTGGGACAAGAATGCCTTTCCTGGAATTTTTCCAGTTTTTCTAGACAGGTGCTCTGGGGAGAAAGTATTAAAATATCACGAAATAAATAAAGCAAATTGATTTAATAAGCATTTGATTGTCTGTTTGTGAGCAGAACTGCCTCTGAAAGTGAAATGATTGTTTTTGTTTTGTGGGGCTCTTTTTCCCTTCTTTTGCCCAGAAGAAACTAGCTCTCAGGAACTGCGACACCCACCTGGCAGCCAAAAACCATCCCCTGTGGTGAGTGAGCTACTTCCCTGTGCTGATGTCCCAGGGTGCTCTGGAGCCAAGGTAGTAATGACTTGGGTGATGTAGGTAATTTGAGCCCTTCTTCTTGGCGGGCCCCAGTGAGTGTTGCCTCTCATGTTGTGGCAAGACATGTAAAGATTCCCCCAGTCAGTAGGAAGAAGTTTGTTCCATCTTTGATTTTTATCTATCACTGCATATTGCCGAGGTAAACATGGTGTGGCCTTTGTTGTAGGGTCAACAAGGGATCACAGAGGCTGGTGTCCCACTGTTTTGGCAGCCACATAATGCTGAAGGATGGGGCAGAGTAAGCCAAGTCTGACTTCAGGCTACTGATGTGCTTTGCTGTTCTCTACCCCTGTCAGAAGGCTTCTCCAGATACACTGTTCTGCCTCTGTCCTATGTCTCCAGTTTTGGAGAAAAAGGGGATGGCTAGCAAACTTGGAGCAAGAATTATTCTTGAGTTCCTGTCATCTGCTAGTGCTATTCACATTAACCTGAATCTCCCTGAAGATTTACTGATAAGTGGTTTGTTTTTTTTCTCAGGTTGTGATAGGGTTATCATGATGGAAGGAATGGGAAGGAGTGAGTGGGACATTTTTTTCTGTGGCTCATGATAGAAAACTGAGGTCCCTTACAGAGAAAGAGGCCTGGCTTTGAAGTGAACATACCACAGTGTTTATTCTCTTTTAAAAAGTTGCATGCAGCTTTTATGGAAATGTCATTTCAGATATGAACATTTTAATGACAGAGGAAATGAGAATGGATTTTGAGAGACTAGAGCAGGTCAGGGGGTTAAGGAGATTTCTTGCCCAGGTGGTTGCAGAGCTGAAAAGAGAGGTATGTGTGTTTTCACTCAGGTCAGCCTTGGTGGAGTGAGTCACCCAGCTGTGCCCAAGGTCACCGAGCACCTGCTGTCCCAGCCAGAACCAGTAATGCCCAACACAGCCCTGCTAGTGAAGAACCCCCTGGCATCTACTCACATCTTCAAACAAGCATGTCATATCTGCTATCCCAAAACAGGTGATGTGTTTCTTCTGCCACCAGAGCACTGGCCCAGTCTAGGATTTGGCGTTCCCTGGGCTGATGAGGTTATTCTGTCCTGCAGGGCCCAAAGCTGGTGATTACACCTATCGGGAAGGCTTGGATCACAAGTGCAAGCGGGACGTCCTGCTGGGCAGGCTGAAGAACTCCGAAGATAAAACCTGGAAGAGGATCCGTCCTCGCCCAACCAAAACCAACTTTGTAGGATCCTATTACCTGTGCAAAGGTGATCTGGGGCAGTTGGTGGCTGGGAAGGGGCTGTTCACTGTGTGCCAGGGGAGGCTGGGGAGGAAATTCTAGTCGATATTGCCTGCTGGCTCTGGGGTCTTCTGTCCCATCAGTAGCTATGAACTGGATGGCTAGGTACATGAAAGGAAAAGAGATGCCATTCTGTGGAGAGCAGGCAGCTTCTAAAGCAATGGAGCAGAAGAGTTCCAGAGGCTCAGTAAGGAGCTGTGTACAGCCAAGTGCTCAGAGCTGCCCTGTTGACACAGGCTTTACTGAGAACCTGCCTCCTGTACAGATGCTTACATTTGTCCCACTCCATCCAGCTGCCCCCTGGCAGGGCTGTCGTTCTGCCTAGGGAAAAGCACTCTCTACCTGCTCCTTTGCTCCAGCCATCCCACTGTACATGCAGGCAGTGTGACCAGAGTGGTCCCTGAGGCAGTGTCATGACAAAGTACCTAATGAGGTTGGGAGATTGCAATAGCCAACAGGGTTCCTTAGTGCTGGACCTATGGGAGAACTTAATCTGGATTATCCTTAGAAGGGGTTACCTAAATCAAGATCTGTCCATGGCCACACATTGGATTAAAGCTGGCCTCAGTTTGAAGATGTTTTCCCTAATAGTGGTACTACTTGAAATTGTCATCATTCAGTAGTTTGCATTAACTTTCCTGAATGTCTTGATATAGACAAGCCTGGGGGGAGATGTCTTTTCTTTTTTCCTTAGCTCTCTGTTTTCTTGCTTTCAGTTCCTTGTGAGGCGTGGGCAGTGGGAGGAGACGAGAGAGAATCTAGTTTCTGACTGGGCCACCCTGCCTATGTGGCGGTGTGTGCTGTTTGTTGCTTTGTAGATATGCTTAACAAGCAGGACTGTAAGTACGGGGATAACTGCACCTTCGCGTACCACCAGGAAGAGATCGACGTGTGGACGGAGGAGAGGAAGGGGACCCTCAACCGTGACCTCCTCTTTGACCCGCTAGGTGGGATCAAGCAGAGCAACCTCACAATTGCCAAGCTCCTCAAGGAACATCAGGGCATCTTCACCTTCCTCTGTGAGGTAAAGAGCTGATGAGACGGGGCAGGCACCCTTCATCATCTCCTCAGTATGTATCTGGACCATTGATATGTTGATAGTTGCCACCATGAAAGCATGGTGGGATGGCTTGCACAATCGGAGTGCTGCAGTGGATGGCTATAAACTCTTCAGGAGGGATGGGCAAGGCAGGAGAGGTGATGGGATTTCCCTTGTATGTTAGGGAGTGTTTTGATTGTCTAGAGCTTAATGATGGTGACAATGGGGTTGAGTGTTTACAAGTAGGAATCAGGGGGAAGGCCAACAAGGCTGATATCCTGGTGGGATTCTGTTACAGACCTCCCAACCAGGGTTAAGAAGCAGACAAATTATTCTATAAGAGATGGGAGAAGTCTCACAATCTCTGAGCCGTGTTCTTGTGGGGGACTTCAGCTTACCAGATGTCTGCTGAAAATATGACACAGCAGAGAGGAAACAGTTTAGGAGGTTCTTGGAGTGTGGCAAATAACATCCTGACACAGCAGGTGAGGGAGACAACTGGGCAAGGCAATCTCTGGACCTGTTGTTTGTGAACAGAGAAGGTGTGCTGGGTAATGTGATGGTCAGAGGCTGCCCTGGGCACAGTGATCACAGAATGGTAGAATTTTCTCTTCTCGGAGAAAGAAGGAGGAGGGTCAGCAGCACTGCCACCTTGGACTTCAGAGAGCAGAACCTGGCCTGTTCAGGAGCCTGGCTGACAAGAGTCCCTTGGGAGACAGTCCTGAAGGGCAAAGCAGTCCAGGAAGGCTGGACATTTTTCAAGAAGGAAATCTAAAAGATGCAGGTGCAGAATATCTATGACTCTCTATGTCCCAGCCAGTGCCCTGCTCCTAGAAAGGCAGTTAGCAGTATATGCAGCGATGTAGGACAAAGGAGAAGTAGATTTACTCTTTAGCCCTACAGTTGAACCAAGTGCTCACAGCCTCATAGAATCACCTGTCTCTTTCTCTGCCTTGAAATGTTGCTTTGAATTGTAATTTAGCCCCAGTTACTTTACAAATCAGAACTCCATATTCCAACAAATTCCCACTTATGTCTGTGCAGAGCTACTGAGTTGGTCAGCTGAGGATTGTCTTGTATTGTCTTGATGCTCTGCAGCAGAGTTCCCCATGCTGGCAGTACATGTGAAGGGACATGTTCTTTGCTGTGAAGTGGCTATTCTTTTATTTCTCTCCATAATTTCCCCCTTGTTCTTGTTCTGTTTGTTAACAGGGAAAGAATATGTGGCTCTGACCAAAATTTTTCCAACCACAATGGAAAATACTGTTGAGAATAAGCCAAAAACTGTTGTCTGGAAGCTTTTCCAGAAATTCACTTGCTTTATTTTAAAGCCCTACCACAAAGTTTTCACCAGACTTCTTTCTAACTTTGAACATTAGAATAGGCTGGCTCTGGTTCTTCTTCTTCTTCTTCTTCCAAGAGGAGTAGCTCTGGTTCACTGCTCTCTAAGATTTTCCCAGCATGCTAATTCTTCTCTTCTCAGATTTGCTTTGACAGCAAACCCCGGATTATCAGCAAAGGGACCAAGGACACACCATCTGTCTGCTCCAACCTTTCTGCCAAACACAGTTTCCATGACAACAAGTGAGTGAACAATTTTTTGTGCTGATGGGAACAATTTCTCATAAGTCCAGCCAGTTTAACTCCAGGGCCCTAGTCTCTTTCTTTTCTCCCCATTGGTTCCAATCATAGGGCAGCTCAAAGCATGATAAATAGGACTGTGGGCTTCACCCTGTGTGGTGCTGAGGGATTTCAGGCATCAGTAAAGTTTTCCATTGACTTAATTTGCCTTTAAGTTTGGCCTTTACATAAAGGTCAAAACAAAGATCCTCTGGCTCAAGATTCTGCTTCTGACTGGCTGGTAATGAATGTTTAGGAAAACAAGTATAACAAACATGTCAAGTACACAGTCATACAATTCCTTCTGGTCCCTGGCAACCTGAGATTTAGGGACTTGCTGAGCCAGAGGAGTTGGTATCTTTGCTGCATATTTTGAAATGTATCTGGTCTCTGAACTTAAGCAGAGCATCACCCGTGTGCTGAGGAGATTGAAGGTACTTACCTAGGCTTGATATAATGGGAGGGCAGGGGCTTGCTTTTCCCAGAGGGAATCTCTCCCAGAGCTGATTGTGTTCTTTGCCTGCCCAGTCAAATATCTGGATGTCACATGAAAGGAAGAGGTGGGGAGGGTTTGATCCTCTGGTGCTTCATATTTCTCTGGCCTGGCTGCAGGTGTCTGGTCCACATTGTGCGTTCCACCTCTCTCAAATATTCCAAGATCCGTCAGTTCCAAGAGCACTTCCAGTTTGACGTGTGCCGACACGAGGTGCGTTATGGCTGCCTGCGTGAGGACAGCTGCCACTTTGCTCATAGTTTCATTGAGCTCAAGGTCTGGCTGCTGCAGCAATATTCAGGTAAGTGTGACTTGGCTGGTGTTGTGTATACCTGAGTTTCTTCCTGTGTGTACCCAGGGACAGCTGGGAGGGGAAGAGGGTGATTTGGGAGTGCTGAGAAGTTGTCATTCATTTATGCACACACCTACTGTGCCTCCTCAAGGACACAGAAAAGAGGATTAAGGTGTTCTATGGTGTGATTTTGCCCCTGTCCCTTTATGTGTGCTATTACAATTGGTAGGTCAGAAAGTTTATCCCTTGGGACCAGCTGAATAAATTAAAATGATTGCTAGGTAAAGCTGAATCCTAAAAGGTGTTTTGGTGCTTAAATCTTGTGCAAGTAACAGTTGGACCCCTGAGTGAGCATCTGCTGCAGTGAGAATGGCAGCATGCACAGGTGAAAAAGCAGTTAGTTATATAAAGGAAGGCTGTGCATCTCCAGTTTCTCAAAACAAATTCACCAACAGTGGGAAAAGACAAGATACTTGGTGTTACCCAAAAAGCCTTTGATGAGATGCCTCTGAAGAGGCTTTTGCAAAAATTATATTTGGGGCATTGACACATATGACATTGCCACATCTGGCACTTTTAGTCCTTTTTCTCTGTCCCTATCTGACGTATTGGAGGGTTTTTCTGGCTGCTCTCCTGCTGACTGGTCCACCCACAGTGCAGCCTACAACTTTTGCATCACAAGGTTTTATTTGGTTCAACACCCTGCCTGGTAATGGGAGTAGTTCAGAGAGGAAACATGTTTTGGATGTTTCTTACCATTCTTTGGTGTCATGATTGATGTTCAGTGAAGTCCTTGGCCTTGGCTTCAGCTCATGAGGGACAGTGATGAACAAGTGGCATAAAAAATGCCATCTTTTATTCTTTTGATTTGATCTCATTTACTTGTGGCCTCGGGAAATTAAAAAATTACATGTCCAGAATTTCTAAGATAGCATGTTGCCTGTGAGCCATAGGGCACCATTGCTGCCCTACATGCTTATGATACTGCTCATAGTACTCTGTGCACTCTAATATTCAAGGACCCCGTGTTTTTTTTTCCCCACCCCATGGTTGGTTTGTTTTTGTTGCTTTGTTTTGGCTTTTTTTAGAAAAGTTTCTTTGCTCCCCTCTTCCATCCACGTTCCTTCCTCTTCAGCGTGTAGAAGAAAGACTGATTTTTTTTCTTCTTGCCTTCTTTACTTGAAGAAGTGATTTCAAAGGGGAAGCTGAGGAGATGAAGCCATGAGTTAAGCTGCAGAGGTGGTCAGTAAGCTCTGTGCTTATTTCCATCTTTTCCAACAATGAGAGTGCCATTATCTTGTGGGTTTTTTTTCTGCAGGGCTGTATATATGAGCCTGCTCCTCTTGTGAGTTTGCCTTCCTTGTGCAGTAGTTTATTCCCTCTCCTAAGTGTAGCTTTCCTTATGGAAACAGCGATGAGAGGCAGTTGTTGCCATCCTCTGAGAATGCTTTAGCTTTGGAGCAGAGAGCACTATTTGCTTGGCAAGAATAGGAAGAGGGCATCATTCATAACAGCTAGTATTGGAATTTCACAGCCTTTTAGCTTTTACAGGGCTTGTGGCTTTGTTCATGGGGATAAAGGATCATATTAGTAAAGGTTCCCAAGATATAAAAATTGGACAGGCAGGACTGTTTCCTTATTCACTGTGGCTTTTCATGGACGTATCTTGCTATCTTCTTCTATCAGTGGAAATCAGTCTTTGTCCTCAGTAATGATGTTGCAAAAGATGCTGAAAGTAGTCAAGTATTATAAGTAATCAACACATGGGCATTTTGGTTCTCAGATCATTTCTTTGTGACGGTTCATGCTTTGGAGAACTGATAGATTGAAAAACATCCTTTCATATTTGGGAGGGTTGTTTTTTTACCCAACTACCACATTTCTAGACTGTATTGTTGAGTTTGTTCAAATTTCTGGGACTGGAAGAAGGCAGTCACTTGCTAAGGACTTCATTTGAAATTCGGTCTTCTAACACAACTTGTATATGCTTCTCCCATTGGTTCTGCACCCCAGGGATCACAATGCAGTTGTGCAGAATGGAGAAGGTGGGAGCTGCTTCAGCCCTTTCCCTGCCAGGTCCAGTGCAGCATGTTAACTTTTTGCTGTAGTTTTCCCAGCTTTATAATTTTTGTCCCAAAAGTACAGAGCAGCATTGCATCCAATCCTGGAATATTTGAAGATAAAAGAGGGAGTTGCAGTTTTTCTAACTCTATACTATTTCTTCTGGTATTAATGTGTAAGAAGTAGAAAATTCACCAACAGCTCTGATCTGTGAGCAGTACCAGCTATGCAGCAGCTGCCATTTTAAAGGCCTGAGCAAATGTTCTTGAAGAATGGTAAAGTTCCCTGAATGCTTTTCATCCTATTCAAGCCCTGTGCAAATGGCAGTATTGTTGCCTGGCAGGGACCTGAATAGCCAGAATCACAGAGAGGGAAACTGAGGTCAGGAATGCTGTGACTTATCCAAGTTACATGCAGCTTAAGCTGAGATAAAAACTTATGTTTTGTGTCCCTTAAGTTCTGGAACATGCTGGCTCCCAGATCAAAGATCATGACCATGTAGCATGACTGGGGAATACCTCACTTCAGAAATAAAAGCTGTAGGCATAAGCAAAGTAATCAATTTTGCAACCTCCGTGTCCTGGGGGTGCTGCATCAAGGCCATCCTCAACACTTGTTGCAGTCAGCTGGCTGTTGCAAGATATTTGCTTCAGTTTGTTTTGGCAGCTACCTCAGGTCTTCATAGCACTTAAATATCATGGCTTTTTTTGTAACAGAGTCCTCACATTGACCAAACAGTTCCTACTCTTACATAGTTTTTTCTCGTTGTTTAGTGCTCTGAGAATCATAGTGCCCATCTAGCTGATTGGTGCTAACATAGGCTGTTCCCTCACCACTTGAGCTGTTCAGGAGCTAATTCCTTAGACAAGGTCTGGCTAACCCTTTTTCTTGTTGTCTGATGTTGCATTTCTGATACCTGAAACCTTGCAGATCTCTCCTTGCTGGTTACCTACTAGCTACTGTTCCTTGGTTGGTTTTGCACTTTTGGTCTTTCATTGCTACCGTGGTTGTGTTTGGTGTTTGTATATGTTGAATTTCAACTTTCCTTGATGGGCAGCCCCCTCAACTTGAAGGTGTTACAGGCTAATTAATCACAGCAGGGAATAGGTAAGACTTCTAGGGTCTTGGAGATGTTAGATGTCTCAGTGGGATATCTGTGAACTTCCAAGATAGTGGCAAAAACTCCATTATACAGTAGATCAACAGCAACAAAGCATTGTCTTAAGGAACCTCAGTAGAATCTGTTGTTATGGTGTTTGAGACAGCCTTGGTCAAGCTCTTGTCCCCTAGTCAAGAGTTATTGTCTCAGGTCCTTTGCAGACAGCCTGAGCAGAAATCTGGGTCTGAATGAGCCCAGAAGACAAAACTCTTATGCTTTTATTTGTCTTGTGTAGAGAAGGAGCTTCCTTAGTCTGGGATTAAACATGTTCTGTGGTGAGTCACCTTCACAGCTCATATCCTGACATTACTGGGGGACTGTTGGGAGCTGTCAGCCATTCAGGGGTTAGTAAGCCCAAAAATAAGAAGTCCTGCAACACCTCTCTTCTGTTGGTCAAAGCAGGGTAGCTGAGTTCTGTCTCCTTTTTGTCCCCAGGAATGACCCATGAAGATATCGTGCAGGAATCTAAGAAATACTGGCAGCAGATGGAGGCACATGCCAGCAAACCAGCCAACAGCATGGTAAGTAGGGCTTGCAGCCTGGTTTTGCTCACAAGTTTCATCCTTTTCTCTCTTCCCCTCTCACTGCTGCACCTGATAGGTCCCAGGCAGACCAGGCTTGCCATTGAGGAGGAGGATAGCTGAGAGATTTCCTGGTTGCAGTGCTGGTGTTGAGCTTTGTGCCTTATTTTGCAGTGTTGTTACCTGCTCTGTTCCATGGTAGGGTGAAGCCTCCAGGACACAGAGCGCAACACACAGAGGATGGCACTTCCTGTGACACCTTCTAGGGAAATTGGGAGATTTTGGGACAGTGGCCACACACAGTGAAGACCAAAGGTGTCCTGCTGCCCTTTAGCGGCCACGGGACGATAGAGCAGTTTGAAGAAATGACTCATGACCAGCAGGACTGAGCTAAATGCACAAGTGGATGGAACTTGCAGTCCAGGTGCTGTTGAGGCTGGGTAGAGATATTAGTGATGCTTTACCAAGAGAAGGCTGTGAGCTTTGCCTTTCTTTGTGCCACCAGTCTCTCAGTCTGGGAGAGGGTGCCTCTGGCTGCACCCTCCAGCGCTGTCAAGAGCTTTCCCTGGAGAGATGCATTTTAAGCAAAAGGCACTTTCTTCCAACCTGCTTGCTATGGGGAGTGCTGCCTTATTCTTTTTTATTTCCCCAAACAAGAGTTCGTTCTGTAGTATAGGAGCAGAGCCTACCCAATGAGGACAATTCCCAGCCCTGAGATTGAACTAAAGTAGTTTTTGCCATTAGAATTAGAAGTTTTTTGTTCTTTAATTACTTTCTTAAAATACGGCTGATGGGATTGGAAACTTCATGCCTTCTGGTAAGCTCTCAGGCGTAGGAGCAATTCTTCACCCTGGAGAATAGTGGGGAGAGTCTTGTGAATCCTTTTTGTTCCCATTTGGCAGCTTTTCTTATGAAAGCCTGAGTTCACCACTCCTTGGCCTGTGCCTTACTGTCAAAGAAAGGGCATTTCATCTTTGTCTGGGACCTGTCACCCAGGAGTCCCTCTGCAGAGACCAGCACCAAATTCAGTCTGTAAGCATCCTGAGAAGGTGTTTTATAGGAGAGAGATCTGAGTCACTCATATGGTGTAGCAGCTGGTTTTTGTCTAGGTTGTAGGCTAAGAGAAGTGTTCTGAAGGCTGTAGGGCACTGATGCTGGGGAAGAGCAGGTCTGATGGGCATGGCTTAGCCCAGCAGGAAAGATGCAGGTGACTGCACTGGTGCTTGCAATGGGCTCTGTGTCCACCTCTGTATAGGTTATGCTGCATGAGATGGAATCATCTTTGAGGGGATGCTCAGCAACAAACCTATGCAGCTGTTGTGGTCTGAAATGGCTAAGGGAGTGGAGTGGGAAGCAGCGTCCAGAATGAGCAAGGTCTCTAGTTCCCAAAACTGTCCCACTTGCTTAAGAAATGTGTTCTAGCTTCTCAGGAAGCTGAGAAGGACACGTTTCTACATCCTATATTATATGAGAAGTGAGCCTAGACGATCTGAATAGTCCCTGCAGACAGAGCTGGCTATGATCTCTTTCTGCCTGGTGTGGGGACAGAGGGAGCCTGTGTCTGCACAAGGGAGGAAACTAAGAGTGAATTTGCAGCAGTTTGTGACAGCAGTTGGATTTATATCAGCAATCACTGCCCCAAGAGTGCAGTCTAGAGGCTGGTTCTTTCCTGCCCACTGTGGATCTACCTGCGTTTTCCAGAAAGCCATTCTCTGTGCATAATGAGGGAATAAAAAAGAAAAAAAGAAAAAAGATAGATAGACAGCTGTTTTCTTGTTAGCCTTGCAGCTTCAAATTCACCTTTGCCCGGAGGTGCTGCTGTTGGAAGAACAAGCTGTACAGCAGGGGTGGTCAGAGCGTGTCCACTGAAACACGTGGGATCTGGATACTGAGCGAAGGTTCCATTTCTGGCTGCTGGGGTTTGCAGGGGTCAGAGGATCAGGAAATGAAATGCCAGAGCCTTCTGCATCAGGGGATGGGCAGTGACCTACTGTTTCTGGGCTCTGTGGGCAGTGTTAGAGCCTGTTACAGAGCCAGACTGCACCTTCCACCCTTCCAGGGTGCGGAGGTGAAACAGCAGCCATGTTGGTGCAGTCACAAAGTGCCTACCAGCGGCACCACCATCTGTCTGTAGGGATTGGCAGCCTGG
Organism: Neodrepanis coruscans; assembly: GCA_013400695.1. Taxonomy (NCBI): domain Eukaryota; kingdom Metazoa; phylum Chordata; class Aves; order Passeriformes; family Philepittidae; genus Neodrepanis; species Neodrepanis coruscans. Next base: position 69,741 of record VYZS01021431.1, read on the forward strand.
CACTGGGCCTGGCACTGGTTGGGGAGAGAGTCAAGTCAGTCAAATGCATGTGTTTGCAAATAGCAAACCATGGCTTTGGCATCAGCACATCCTCAGCCAGAACACTGTGCTTTGGGATGAGACCCTGGCTTGCTGCCGAAGACCCCGCGGGCAGGACTATCTATCTGTTGAGAGATGTTTAATTTTGCCATTGTTTTCTCCTGTCCAAGCAGGCCAATGTGACTCAGAGTTTTCTCAGCGTCTTTCCAGCTTTCAAAGTTGGCTGCCTGGCAAAGACAACTTCCCAGGAGTGCTGTAAACACAGACTCCTCCTTCCCACTATCCCATGTAATCCACTCTCACCCCCGTGCCCCCTGGTCAGCGGAAGCAAAGTTACTCTGGGGGATTTTGCTGCAGTTTTACTGCAGCTGCAGTTGGACTCAGGAGCTGAGGCTATCCAGTTGTGGAGAAGAGGCATCACAGAGGGACCCAGTAGCTGTGATGATTCAGGTCAGGAGGCTTAGCAAGAAACAGAAGACAAAGACACACTTGCTAAGCACCTACCAGGAATCTTGCACTTGCCCCCACAGATTTGGCCTCACAGAGGCTGCTGTAGGAGTAAACCCAGTGGTTGCAGACTGAAGAGGCAATCAGCTGGAGAGACTAGTGTAGGTAGCTGGGAGTCCTCGCATTGCATCTCTGCGAATTGAGGGGTTGTATCCCTCATTATTTCTGGTTTTCAAGGGCTAATTTTTTTTTATTCCCATAATTGGCTGCAGAACCCCATGAAAACTGATCTCAGAATTATTCATTTAAGCATAAAGAGGAAAGAAAAGTCTCTGATAAGGGGTACTTGCTCACTTAAGTACAGCTCATTCAGTTATATGGCTGAGTAAACTAGGCTCATCAGTCACCTGAGGCATGTGGCTCCTCCAGAGAACATTTCAGTATTGCTGAGAGGGGTTCCTGAAGTTGGGAGACACAAGCGGTCATGCTGGGGCTGTTGCTTTCTGCAGAGCCTGAAGTGGAGAGCTGTCATGCCCAAGACTTTTATTTATTTGGTTGCCATGGTGTATAGCTAACACTGTATTGTCTGGCTTCATAGCAAGGGGTGGTACCAATAGCCTGCAGCACTTTTGCCTGGCTTCATCTGCTACAGCCTCATGTGATATAATTTCCACACTGTTGGTTATCAGCAGCCTGCCAGGTATGTGTCTTTCCTTTACAAATACAGTCATGTAGCATTAAGAGCAAGCAGCTTTGATTTTTCTCTTGGCTCCTAATCCCCTGGGAGCATACGTGCCACTGGATTGATGAGCAGTTTGCATGACTCAGATGAAGAAATGCACAGGGCTACTTTAGGTTAAGAATTTGTGGAAAAAGAGGCCCAGATTACCATAACTACCTGAGAGACATTATCCTTATCTCTGATCTATTGTCCCTTCTGGAACCACTCAGTTTTTGTTTTTCTGGGTCACTAGGTTTGAGCAAAGCTTCTGGGCTGTGCTGAGAGATCTGTCTCCAAGAGGATAGCATGGGGCTTATAAAAAGGAGTAGTGTAATTTCCTCTGGAGACCAAGTGGGGATTAAAACTACTATTCAAAGGCTGCACATCTGAGAGGGAGGCACCTTATTGCCTTCCATGATAGCCCAGGTCTCAACTCTGCTCGTCCCAGAGCCAACCACTTTAATGTGTTCTTGGTGGTCACCAGCACAAGTGAAAGATGACAGGTGAAAAACTCACATGCTGGAACCCACCAGAAAGGCTGTCTTGCAGATGAGTAGGCCAGAATCACTGCTGCTTTTTAAGAATGATGCTGGTTCTTTGGTAGGATCCTTTTGCTGGTACATCAGAGCACTAATGGCCTTTTGTAGTCAGCACAGACAAAGATCAGCTCTCTAATCAGCTTTTCACGGTGAGGGAAGACCTTTCATATGTCAGTTCTGCTTCTCCGAAAGACTAGGTCTGGAGGATGCAGAGCCGTAGTCGATAGCTGATGTGGCGTTTCCTGGGAGATGCTTTGATTCTGTGTTGGCTGTGCTTGCTGTTTTCCCTTTGTCAAGGGTTACTGCTAATCAATTCCTGGCAGAAGCCTGCTCTTCAGGGCCATGACTTGCATGTCTGTTCATTGTGAGATGCTCAAGGTTAGTAGTCAAGGCTTGGCAGGTAGGATGGGCTGCTGATGTGGTTGGGAGTCAGAGAACTGTTTTACTGGGGCATAACCTTTGTACTTCATGGCCGGCTCAATAACCAGGGTGTTCTCTTGTACTCTCACATGCTCCCAGGCCCAGGGCTACTGGCATGCAGTCAGGTTTGCTCTTTGGTTTGGAAGTGAACTGGAGACACCAGCTTCATGTCTCCCGGTGGTGATGCAGAATGCTAATGGCTTTCCAGAGATTTGCTTAGAAAACATGAGGCAGCAGTGACATGGGAATGGCTCCTTTTTTATTTCTTTCTCCACAATCAGTCATAATCCCAAACTAGCCTTCTCATGGAGGGGTCAGTAACTGCTGTGATTAACTGCTTGTGAAACCCAGTGCAGAGGAACTCTGAGAGATGGAAACCTACGGTAAATATGCTGAGGATATTTTCTGCTTCGGGACATCACGAGACAACCAATATGATCCAAGTGAAGCCTTNATGGCTCAGAAGGGTATCAACAAGACAACCCAGCTCTGACTTCAAGGTGTCAAATGTTAGATGTGACCTGAGCCTCTTGGTCCAAAAGCAGAAGCGGTGGATCCTACACTGTGGCATGGCCTAGCTTCCTCCTGAGGGAGCTCTCTCAGCTGTGTGACCAAGGTCTTTCCACAGGCAGTGAGGGGGACATGGATTGCCCTTCCTGCAGGGAAATGGGGATTAAGTGCTGGGGCAGGTCTCACAGAGCTTGTCTGTACATGGAGATAGGCTGCAGGGTTTTCACAGCCAGGCCTGGTCCGTGCTGGAAGCTGCCAGTCTGTCTGTGCTTTTAGCCAGACGTCAAAGCCCAGGAAATCATGCTGAAGCAAGCAGTGGTTTTGCTCCTGTTTGGTATCTCAGCAGGCTGCTGGCTAACACTAGAAAAGGAGAGCTAGGCTGTCTCCGATTTAATCTGGCTTGTCGCTGGCACACGAACATATGGGGAGCTGCCAGCATCTCTGTGGCAGGTTTGGGGGATGCATTTTGGCTCTGTTTGCCTGAGACTGTCGTTCTTTTCCCCAGGCTTCTCCCCGGACTCCCACGTCAAGCACCTTTGACCTCCAGATGAAGTTTGTGTGTGGCCAGTGCTGGAGGAATGGGCAGCTGGTGGAGCCAGATAAAGACCTCAAGTACTGTAGTGCCAAAGCCCGCCACTGGTGAGAAATGCAACCTTCTCTTTCTCCCATTCCTCTTTAAGGGCAGGAATTTTTCATCCTACCTGCTTCAGGGCTTCATTTGGCCTCTTTGGAAGAGGCTGTAAAATTTCCTAGCAGCCTCTCACTGCTCAGGGCGTTTGTCACTATAGCAGGCATTGCAGATAGCTGTTTTCTAGCTTCCATCTCTCTTCTTTGCTGTTGGTATTTGCAGCCAGGATTGTGCAGACTGTTACTCCTGGCACATGCAGTCCAGCTCCCACAATTCCCTTTTTTCCCAGTTGTTATAATTTCTTCTTAGCAAGTCACTAATATGGTTCTCCTCTGCACTCGTTTATACTCCTCACTGTTCAAAGATGTCTGTCAGGTCACTATTAACAATGATTCAAGGTATTCTGCTTAGTTTTCAATTTGTTTCCTTGGTTTTATCATTGCTTTGGTTGCTCTTCTCTGATGCATGCCATGTCTGTACCTCTCAGCTCCTTGGGGCCCATGAGAGTGTTTGGTGTGATAGAATCACTGAATGATAGAACAGTTTGGATTGAGAGGGACCTTTAAAGGTCACCTAGTCCAGCCCCCCTGCAATGTGCAGTAGCATATTCTACTCGACCAGGTTGCTTAGAGCCCCATCCAGCCTGACCTTGAATGTTTACAGGGATGGGGCATCCACTATCTCTCTGGGTTGTGCCAGCATTTCAACACCTTATCATAAAAGGCTCCTTCCTTATATCTTGTCTAAATCTACATCATTCAGTTTCAAGACATTACCCCTAGTAATTGTCTTACAATTACAAGGCCTGTCTTACAGGCCCTACTAAAAAATTGTCCCCATCTTTCTTATAAGCCCCCTACAAGAATAATATTGTCCAGGAAGTCACTGTTGGGTCATGGAAACTGTGGCCTATCTCACCTGGGCAGCCTGGCAGGATAGGATGGAAGGGAAGGGTTTATAGGACTTCTCTTCCCATAACACAATCACAGCCCAGCATCCTATTGTAAATATATTACTTTTGTTGAAGAAAAGACAGAAGCAGCAGTTTCTGGAGGAAGTGAGCAGGTGAGGATTGCTTCCAGGAATGGGAAAAATAACATTTCTTTGTGCAGCTGCTGAATAGAGCTGGAGGTTTTGTCCAGGGTATCTCCTGGTGATCACTTGCTGGAGCTGCAGGAGAATTAATACTTCCTGGCACCTGTTCATAAGACAGGGCTTGTAATGACTTGCATTTATATTGAACCTTTCAAGCAGAAAATATTCCCAAGTGTTTTTCATGGATCTGATTGCACAAGAATAGGCTGTGTTGAAGGGTAGAAGGCAGCTGTTTAGTAATCCATAGTGATGTCATGTGAAATCTGGGGGAGATTTTTGTGGCTTTATGAGAAGAGATATCCTAGGAAATAGGTAAGACATACAGAGAGAAGTCCTCCTAAAATACCCTTCTTATAATTTCTCCATCACAGATGTGCATATCAAAGAGCAACCAGATAGTGCAGGGACAAGCTGGACAGGAGGATCTGGTCACCTCTCAGTATTTAAGGGTCTCTGAGGTAAAGAACCCTTTTTCTGCTCTTCCTTATGCCTCTCTTGATTTATTTTCTCTTCTTCAGTTGGACGAAGGAACGCCGTGTCCTGCTGGTGATGTCCAAAGCAAAGAAGAAGTGGGTGTCTGTCCGACCACTGCCTTCCATCCGCAACTTCCCACAGCAATATGATGTAAGCCCTATGCCCAGCACAGCCAAGTGCCCCTTCCCTTTCCTTTCCACCACAGTGCAGTGTTTGAGGGCTAGTCCTTTGGCAAGGAGGTAGCCATGTGATGGTTGAGATGGGAGGTAAGAACAGACTGATGGCAGCAAAACACATCCAGCAAAAGAGGTGGAGCAGCATCCATTTAAACCATTCTACACACATATGTGAGTTTTTGATGCTGCTGTTAATGTATAACAGGAACTGTTAATGCATCTCCGGCTGGCACAGAGTTTGGGAATTGCATTTATGTCTCCCCTTAGGTCGGGGTTTCTCTATGTGGGTGAGAGGCGAGAAGCTCAGGAGAAGCCAATTCCTGCCTTTACTAGGCTGGGCTACTGTAGATGGTGAAATTTGCTCACAGTGGGTTTTGAAAGCAAAACTAAGAACTCAGCTAAAAAGCCACGTGCCTTGAGGAAAATGACAGATATTCAACCTGCCCTAGCTCCAAATGTGGGGATAGACAGTTTCTGTCTTCCTCTCCTTTCCTTTTTCCCTGAAAGGAGAAGCTCCTTCCCCCTAACCTATGGTAGGTCCTTCTATGGTGCCAGGACTGGAGGGAGAGGGGACGATCAGTAAATATGATGCTTGCAAAGCTTCTCATTTTCTCTGGCAATGATGCTGTTGGTAGCTGTGAGGTAAAGTTGTATGCACACTAGTATGGTCTAAGCAACCTGTAAGGTCACTCTTCACCCACTAGGAGATGGCTGGAGAAAGAGTCACCTTTGGGGACAGCAGCTTGACCAGCAGGAGACACTATTGGGTCAATCCAGGTTGCTCCCTGCTGTCTTGCCCTGTACCTGCATTCGGTCACCTGTGGAAATGGAACAGGTGTTGAACTGAGCTGCCTGCATGTTTATGTCATCAGGAGACTGAAGAAAAGAAGCATGAGTTAATGATATATGAAGCGTCCTGTTTGCAACCTCCTGTGTCCAATTTAATGCCCTGGCTGGTTATTGAATCCACTTTTCACTCTAGCAAGGAGTATTTGTGCTTATGCTAGATTTTTCTCTCTGTCTTTTAACAGTTGTGCATCCATGCACAGAATGGCAGGAAATGCCAGTATGTGGGCAACTGCTCCTTTGCCCACAGCCCTGAGGAGAGAGACATGTGGACCTTCATGAAGGAAAATAAAAGTGAGTTGGGGAAATGTGGGCCAGAGAGTCTGGGGAGAGGGAAGAAGACATTTGGGCAGTGGATGCAGGGTCTGTTAAGACATACTCTTGACAACGGAGATGGAGCTGGACAGGGTTGCTCTCATGATCTTAGGTGGGATTATGGGGCAGGTCTGTCTACAGTAATTTTGAGCTGCTCTTTTCTTTAATGTGCGTGTCCCTTGCTCTGAGACTGTCTCTGACACATTGGTCCCATGTCTCACTTTGCTCTGTTGCCTTCTCTTCCTGCAGCACTTTTGAATCCACCCTGTGCTGTCCCTCCAGTTGCCTGTAAAGTCCCAGGCCTGGCTCCATATGGAGCTCTGCCAAAGCACTAGTCCTGGCCTGTAGCTGCTCCTGTATCTCTCTTGTCTGTCTTCTATCTGCCTTGGCTTTCTTGCCTATTTCTCCTCATATCCCTTGCTCCTGGGCTGCGGCACTCCCTGCTCATGGCATTGTACTCAAAGAGGTGGAGTTGAGATCCTGAATGACGACATCATTGGGTGGTGACTTTGTGGAGGAGCTTGTCTGTATTTAATTATGCAGGCTCCCATCTTACCTTTTGGGGTACACCCAGGGGGTTGCCCATGTCCCAGATGGCCAGTTCTGGCAGCAATCCTTGTTTATTCAGACCAACAGCAAACTGGGGAAAAAGGGCTGGTTGTCCAGGTCCTCACCTGCCTCTGTGGGAGATGCTGGAAAGCCTGAAGGATTTCAGGCCTGCCCTGAGCTTGTCTGGTCTTAATAATTCTATGGAGGGTCCTTCTGTCTTCTGGGCCAACCTGTTACTTCTTACAGTTCAAATAAATCTGTTGCTGAGGCCTTTAAAGCACATGAAACCAATCTGGGTATTTTGCTTAAGCACAAAGGTGAATCTTCTAAGGACAGTGTTGTTTCAGTTTGAGTGAATTTGCATTCATTATCCCCAATTGCCTGGAATTCCTCAATTACCCATTTATCACGGAGTAAATCACTCATGCATCATATCAGTGTGTCTGCAAACATTTGTGTTTCCATAGCCTCTCTCAGGAGCTGAACTTGGAAAGGCAGATGTGTAGCTTCCACCTGAAATTTCCCTTCCCACTAGTATACTGAGTGGGTTTTAAACCAAAAGCCCCAAGAGACAATGACTGCAGTCCTCTGGGCAGGTTCTGAACTTGGAGCAAGCTATCATTAAATACTTTTCCCCTCTGCAATGCTTCCTGTGGCCAGCTTGCTTAAGAGCTCTTCTCCCTCTCTACTGCTGAAGACGAAGCCTAGGCTTAGAGGAAAGGATCTGAAATCAGCCCTGCCTTAGATTCCTGGCTGGAGTGAGATGTCTTCTGAGGTCAAGCAGAATCAGGCCTGATGGAGAGTCATCTTGTGGGGTGAATTCCATGGAGATCTCAGGGCACTTTCTTACCTTCCTGAAAATTTTGTGTAGCTGCTGTCACAGTTGCCCTCAACTGATAGAAGACACCCCCTGTACCAGGTGGTGTGTGAATTTGGTTCCTCTCCCCAGGGATCTCATTTGAGTAGATGCCATGGGGTCTCCCAAGCACAGGCCTTCGGTCTGGTGCTGCTGCACAGTCGAGGGGAGGGAAGGGCTGCCCCAAGGCTCATCTGTTTCTCATAGTTGTACACAGTGTGGGAGGTTGTCTGAGTGACTTCATGGGTCCCCTTTGTGCAGTACTAGATATGCAGCAGACCTATGACATGTGGCTAAAGAAACACAATCCTGGGAAGCCTGGAGAGGGAACACCACTCACCTCGCGAGAAGGGGAGAAACAGATCCAGATGCCCACCGACTATGCTGACATCATGGTAATCAGCTGACCTCTTGTCCTTCATTCTTCCTCCTCTTCCTCAATGCCGACGGCCTCTCTCCAGGTGTGAGCTAGCAGAGACTGCACTGCTCTTCTGGAAAAGAGCCTGTACTAACATAGGTTAAATGAACAGCTTGGAGCACCACAGCTGAGGCAGGAAGAGATTGAGCTGGGGTCAGCAAGGCTCTGCAATGGCTTTTCTGTTAATCCTCAAGTCATTAGGAGTCTAACTTAAGTTGCCTTTTATGTGGGATCAGCCTCTCTCCAGGGTTCCTGCCTACTCCTGGGCAAGCTAGCAAAGCCATTGCAGGCCTGTCATAAAAGGAAGAAGCTTAGAGAAGAGCTGGGTCAGGAGCACGGCGGCCTTGGAAAACTAAAGGCCTGTGTCTAAAGACAACCTGTATCTCCAGGGGTGGTTCCGGTGTAAGGGTTTGTGCTCCTAAAGAGTTCCTTCATTGCCTGTGCACCTGGGAACCTTGCAGTAAGACCCCACTGGGGCCATCAGCAGGGGCAGGGGGACCACATCAGTGAACTGAACTGCTCCGTCCCCTGAGCCTATTGGAGCCATAGGTAGGGAAAGTTTCCCTTTAGTGGCAGCACAGTTGCCTAAAGATGACATGGCAGAGAAGTGTGAGAAGTTGTAGACTGGGTGGAGCTTCCAGGATGCTCTGGAAGGAGAGGGGGAGAGGCAGTGCCAGCACAGGGAAGGCGGATGGGTGTGAATGTTAACACACTGAGTGGCCCTTTGCCCTGTCTGCACCGATTAGATGGGCTACCACTGCTGGCTCTGTGGGAAGAACAGCAACAGCAAGAAGCAATGGCAGCAGCACATCCAGTCAGAAAAGCACAAGGAGAAGGTCTTCACCTCAGACAGTGACTCCAGCTGCTGGAGCTACCGCTTCCCCATGGGCGAATTCCGGCTCTGTGAAAGGTACTGTTGTTTCATCTTTCTCCTATGCTGCTGTTACAGGGATGGGATAGCACACCCAGTACCTCTGTCATCTCTTCTCATCCTCTCACAGAGTTTCCAAAGACTTACTTCTGCATGGAGGAGGAGTAGGATGAGATGATGGTTTGGGTCAGAGTGGGGCTGCTGTTGGATCACAGAGATGCTCAGCCACAATACTGAGGGATAAAAGTACATTCCTGAGCATGTGTCTTTATAAAAGGAGAGCAAACTTCATGTCTGTATCTGTGCCCTCCATAGCCCAGGTGCTCTCAGCTCTCAGGCTGATGAACAGTCCACTTGATCTAGTGCTTGGGAATCCCAGGTACCTTACTAATAAGTTTGAATGCCTCACACCCTCTGAATCAACACCTTGAGTTGCCTTGAGAAGGCTTGTGATGGTTAGAAATGCCTTTTCAAAAGACAGAAGGCTTTGTCTTTTGTGGCGGTTACCTGGCATTTCCTCTCTTGTGCAGTGGTTTCTCCTCATCCCTGCTGGTCCACTTCCAGCTCATGTTGTTATGTGCTCTTGATTAAATCCCCTCATTGCCATTGCTCTTTTTGCTGCTCTGTTTCTGTTTCAAGCCTCTATTGCCTTTCCCACCTACATGGGTTTGTAGGAGAATTGTCTCGCCCTTAAAAATGAGAGTTCACAGCATGTTTCAGTAGGTCCTGATCAAGTATTCAAGACAGGGAGCTCAAAACCCTGTCATGGGGGTGCCCTGTTGATGATGTTTCTTGTGCTGGCAGGTTCCAGAAGAACAAGGCCTGCCCTGAGGGAGAGGAGTGTCGCTATGCCCATGGCCAGGATGAGCTGACAGAGTGGCTGGACCGGAGGGAAGTGCTGAAACAGAAACTGGCCAAAGCTCGCAAGGACATGCTGCTCTGCCCCAGGGACGACGACTTCGGGAAATACAACTTCTTATTGCGAGATGGTGTATAGTAAGGGCTGGGGAGAGCTTGTCAGCTGCAGAAACAACGGGTGGGTTTTCCAAGTGGCAGTAGCAGGGAGAGTGAGATCTGTGTCTTGCAGAGAACTTTTTCTTTTCTTTTGTTTTAAGATTATGAGATGATGATTTATTAGTGGTGAATGAATTCGTGAATTTGATTCTCCTTGGCCAGCGAACGCCATGCTCACTGAGTTTGTGATCCATCTTTTCTCCTTTTCTTTCCCCCAAATTCTCCTTCCACTCCATCTTTTTGTTCTCACAGTCCATTCAAAGGAATTAATTCAGTCTGTACTTGGCTGTAAATCAGAGAATTTCTCCTTGTGTCATTATTCTGTCCTTCAGTTCAGAGTACAACTGCAGAAATCTGGAGGACAGAGCTGAGAGAAACTTGTGGATGCCCCATCTCTGGAAATATTCAAGGCCAGGTTGGACAGAGCTCTGAGCAATGTGGTCTAGTGGAAGACATCCTCTTCAATGGCAGGAGGATTGGAACTAGATGGTCTTTAAGGTCCCTTTCAACACAGGCCATTCCATGATTCTATGATTTTATGATGTCTGGTAAAAAGGTGACCATGAATTTCATGTGCTTCTTTTTTCAATGCTGTACAGCAAGCCCCACTTATCCTCCTGCAGTTCTCCTTCTCTTCTGGGAGTTCAGTAGAAGAAGAATTAGGAATTGATGTGCAAAGAAGGAAAACCACTAGATCTGACTTAAAACATGTAGGCTTAAGCTCCTGCAGTCTATATTGACCTGAGGCATCAACTGGTGCTGAGGAGGATAACAGTGCAGGTAAAAGCAGCAAAGTAATGAAACTGTTTGCAGTATGTTACTGTAGTCCACACAGCAGTATCAGTCAGGAGGAAGACTGTCACCAAAAGGAGCCTGGGTTTCTGGGTTGCCTTGTGTCCTGCAGAAAGGGAGGGGGGGTAATGGTGTTCCCTTCTTGCTCTGTAAACAATGTGTGCTTCTGGTTACTTAAAACTTTGTTTTTCTCTGCACTTCTCTGCCAGAAGAACTGGGTGGGAACCCATTTAAAAGGACACCATTGAGCAGCAAGGGTGATATTTAGCTGACAGGAATCCAGCTGGAAGCACACCAGCACCAGAGGTCCAGCCCCCTCCTCCTCAGAGCCAGGGCAGGGAGCTTACAGATGCACAGTGTGGTCAGGATGTGACCCAGGGCAGGGACAGTGGTGGAGAGTGAGTGGCACAGTGGGGCTCAGCCTGTTTATGCCACGATGGGGGAACCAGTGATGCTGAGCTCTGGGCCAGGATTTTTTGCTTTTCTAGTGACACCAGTCAAAGGCAGGAATGCTCTGAATACCAGCCTTGTCCTTTCTGGCAGTCTCTTCCTGTAAGCAGTAAATATGTATCCTGTCCTGAACTTCCCCCTCCCCTCTTCTGCAGTCGAGCTGTGCTTTGCAGTTTTGCATGCATCGATGGCACCATCCACTCAAACACAAACAGCCTTCGTCAGGGATGTCTTTTTCATACAGAGTCTCCCTGGACAGCAATCTTGGGCCCCTTGCGGCTGGCAGTGCTGTATCTGTGGTAAATACAATCTGGCCATGAACTGCTTGGTGCTTTGGCATTGCTGGGTCCCCCTCTTTCCTCCCTGTTCCCATATTCTTGGGGTTCACAGCTTCATGAGTGAAGGGATGTGGAAATCAGGAGATGTGGAAATGCAGGGGATGCTAAGTGCAGCTGTCATCTTCCTAAACCAGCCTTCAGGGAGATGCTTTGGCTCCACTGGGATAGTTACAGTTACGGAGCATAGTGCTCTGCATACTGGTCTGGAGTCTTTCCAGAAAGACAGTGTGCTCCAAGTAAACTGAATGTGCCTCTGCACTTTGACTGGTTTAGGTTGGAAAAGAACTCGAAGATCATCAAGTCCAATTGTTAACCCTGCACTGCCAAGTCCGTACACTAAACCATGTCCCTAAGTGCCACAACTACACATCTTTTTAAACACCTCCAGGGATGGTGATTCAGCCACTTCCCTGGGCAATTCAACCACTTCCCTGCAAAGCTTTTTTCCTCTCCATTAAAATGTGGATGGTAGTCATTGGTTTGGTATAAGCAGCAGCAAACATGGCAGTTTTTGAGTGGTCAGGTGCTGTATTTTCTCCTCTGTCCTTAGTGGTAGCTGTCCAGATTGGACCTTCTCCTGGTTATCCTTGTGCTCAAGTGGTCAGCTTTACAGACAGAGATGGGGAGAAGGCAGGAATCAGCTCCTGCATTATCTTGTTCTGCTTTTCTTGGGCAGAGATGCCAAGGAAGGAAATCTGGATAGGGGAACATTGGAATGCGTTATTTAATTTTTAAAACAAACCTGCATCTCTAGTGTGACTAGCGTTCACTGAGCCATGATCTCTCATTCAATGACTCGTTTAGGTTACGGAGTGGCTCCCTGTCCCTGCACCAAGAGCCAAGCTGCTCGGTGGCACTTCAGAGGTTCCCACTGGGGCTGAGGTGGGGAGAGGGTGAGCATGTGTGAGGTGAGGGAGGCCCACAGTCACGGGGGTTGCGTTGAGTGTCTCCTTTTGTTTTCCCTGATACGATAACCTGGTCTGTGGTGTTGCAGTACTTTGTCACCAGACATGTTTTAGTGTGTATATATGTGACCCCTCCCATGAAGCATATATACACAGGTATTAAATATATTGCTCTATATAATATTATATGTGTGTGGTATCGAAGGAATCTTTTAAATGAGGATAAAGGAAAAGGACTCGGGCCAGGAAATGCAGCATCTCCAGTTTAAATATGAAGATTTATTTGGCACAGGGAAAGGGAAATAACAAAAGAGGGGAGGGTTTTATATAGATAAGTATAAATTTTGAGATGGGACAGGTTTCCCTGTTGGCATTCTTGAAACCCCTTAGGATGTCCTTGTAGTCCCATCTCAGTGAGAGAGTATTATTCTGCTAACTAGCGAGTAAAGTTTTAATGGTAAGGCTTTGCTTATATTATTTAAAAGAACATTGTGAAAGGCCTGAAGTTTCACACTTGACTTCCCAGGCTTGCTTTAACAAGTCAAGAGGGTTTTCTTCAGGACATTATTTGCTCTTAGCAAAACTGTTCAGCGCTTGCAGCTCTACAACAGATAAACCAGAAGTTGTAGGGCTGCTTTAGTGGTGTATTCACATGACCATGTGATAACTCTCTTCTTCACTCAAGTGAGAGAAGAAAATTCTGCAGTGCACAACCAAATTTGAGGGTTATTAACAAAAGAAGTGATATTTTAATTTTATAATATTAAAAGAAAATCTCATGTCCTATAAAATAACCACACACATTCACACAGAGCAGAAACTTGTTAAATGCTGAAGGACTTAGTGAAAATCTTTTCCCTAATTCTTTGATAGGGGCAGGGATTTAGATGACACTGGCATTGGAGTTATCCTTGCCTTTACAGGAGGAAGTGAAAAAAAAAACCAACAGAAAATACCCTACTTAGCTTGTATGAAACTGTATGTCAAAAATGGATGGGTTTTAGCATGTGAAAGGAAAAGATAGCAAGGGGATGCTGCAGTTCTGAGCTGGGTAGTAATGATTTCGAGTCCTTTAATATGTCTTTGTATTAATATAATTTAAGAATACCACGCTTTACTATTAAAAAAGAACTTAGTATCTTTCATAAGGTCTAGTATCAGGATAATAATGTAGATGTTTTAACAACATTTTTGTTTTTGTTCTTAAATAAAGAAAAAAACCAAACTTGCTTCTTTTAGCCTTTGTAATAGAAAATAAAAGTGTGCACTTTAAACCGTCTCCTGATCCAGTGTGTGTTTGTGTTTTTCAAATAGCCTGCAAAGGATTTTTATCTTGGTTTCGGGCTTCCCTGCTGTGAGGAGGGAAGAAAAAGGAGCACATTAGGCATTGGATTGCTTTGGCTTTTTCCCATCTTTAAATATAATCTGCTGCTCTTCTTGCTGAGTGGAAAACTGACTATGTGCATATTAACAGATTGTGCAGTTCTTCATCAGACACAGAGTTCTTGTGAACTTTAGTGTATTTAAGATTTTTTCCTTTCGCCCAAGTGCCAAGAATTTGTGCTGTGCATTAACACAGTTTTAGGTATTTGGGTAACTTATGTTTTGAAACCTCCAATAGTCGGGTCTTGTAACCACCTTCATCCAGAGGCTGTTCTGTTGTGTTAGGCTGGTTTGTTCAACTGGGTCAGCCAGTTCTTTTTCTTGCCAGTGTGCACCCTGCCAGGGAAAATGCCCTTAGCCCTACCCACCAAGTCACACACAGCTTGGGCCATGGGAAGCATCTGTACAGTTTCCCCCTGGAGAGGATGTGGTGTGAGGTAGATTGCACGTGGGGGAAGAGGTCAGTGTGAAAACACTTATTAATAAAACAGGATTCTTTCTTTTTTTAATCCCTCATAATGCAGATTAATCTAGATTCTTGTTGAAGCCAAAACTGGAGATGCAGTGAAGACTGGGGAGTCCCATGGATATACCCTGTTACTGCTGTAGAAACTGGTAGAGTGACCAGAAGGCCATATTCAGTGAGGCCTGAGGAGAGGAGATTAGTCACACACCTCCCTGATGTGTGGACACAAGGACTTCTAGTCAAAAGAGGACAGGTCTGGATATTAGCTTGTAGTGCAGAGGGAATGAGGAGACCATTACACTTCCAAGGTGCATCGACTGAGTATGTACAATGTAAGAGACGTTAGTTTTATGTTCCAAAGATTACTGAGGCCATGCTGGCAAGAGTTGATGGTAGTTTTTCCAGTACCATGGAAACTAAAATTGTCAAATTGCAAGGCAGACAAAACATGAGGAGAATAAATAACAGTATTTTCCTTTAAGTTTGAGCCTCAGTTGTAAACCAGGGTGTCTTCATTGAAATAAACTTGTATTTAGGAGCATCAGGGAAAGGAGTGATGATTTCAGTATTCAGATCCTCCTACGAACTTCAGCACTTCAAAAAGACAAGGGGGAGAGACACAAGTCAGCCAGGAAGGATTCAGGTCTGATGGAGGACTGAGAGGGGCAGGGGTGGAGACCCTTGAGATGTGGGAGGAAGTCTTCATGCTCAAGACCATTAATGGTATCACACAGAGCTTGGCAGAGGGAATTTGCTGCAGATGAGATTCCTAAGCAATCCTGTGACTGAGTCTGCCTGCCCACACTATAGAGAAACATTTCTGGGCAGTGACAGCAGGTGATCCAAATGCTGTCATCCTCTTCACTGTGTTTGCTGCTGCCATTGCAACCAAGAACAGGGCCATGTTGTGTTGTGTCTGGGCATGGAGAGCAGCTGGTCACTAGCTGAGGTGGAGGGCATGGAGGAGGACCGTGTAGGAGGACCCATGCACGTGGGGGGAAAACACAGGGCAGAAAAAAGTGTGCTAGATAGTATAAGAGGCCTGGATAGGAGTGACTAGTGGGAGGGAAGTGGAGGGAAGTGGAAGGGAAGTGGAGGAGGAAAAGGCTGTAGGCATGCCCAGCTGAGGCACACAGCTCTTTGGTGTGGGGCAAAAGAAGGCGCTGAACAGACTTGGTTAGGTGTTATGGGGTGACTCTGGGCAGAGGAACTGGGGACACTTACTTCTTGGGGCTTTCAGCAAAGCCATGGGGACTCTGATCAGGAACTCTGAGCCATGTCATCTAGCCTTACCTTTTCTCCCCAGGATTAAAGGAAACAGGACAGGGCCTGTCCATTCCAAATAACCTCTCTCCCTTCACAGATGGATTGTCATCTCCTGTTTCTATGTGGTTCCCCCTCCAGGCTGGAGTAGCAGGTCCTGGTGCCCCCCAGAACAGGAGTGGTATTTCCTGAAAACAGATCCAGGTGTAGCAAGGACAAGAGCAGTGATAAGAGTAGTGATCAGACTAGATGACAGCTCCAGCTGACCCCATTCTCACCATGACATTCTTGACCCTGGCAGCTCCTAAGATTACCCCTTTCAGGGATGCTCCTCTCTGCAGTTTATCTTATGGATTGCAGTGCCCCGGTAAACTCCTACTTTTTCCAGAGACCCTCAGGAGGCAGAGACATTGCAGAGTCCCAGGAAATAGTGTTATTCATGACCATCTAGATTAATCCTCCCAAAAATTACATTTGTCCAGGGCTGGGATGGAAATCTCTAAACCCAGATGTCAGAGCAGATTTTGCTTGCTTGAAACTGGAAAAACACTCAGCTCTGGAGGTGCTCTTTGGTGTATTTCTTTTGTTCTCAGTGGATTTCCTATGTCTGCTTCCAGTAGTGCTGGGGCCCTCCAGGCAGATGGTCAGGAAGGATGAAGTGCTGCATAGTTTTTCTAATTGAATACCAAGGCACACTCCCCTGTCTGTACCCCAGCAAAGCTCTGAGGCAGAGAGGGAGAGTCCTGCTTCCATTGGAGTGAGATAGCTTCGGAGTTCCTCAGTCAAAGGGCTTGAGAATAACTGCAACACTGCTGGACATTGCTCCTGGGAGCTGTAGTGGAGATTCAATACAGCAGCAGTGTTTCAGAAGAAGCTCTATGCTATCTGGATCTTCTCCTGTTTGAAACCATTTGTGTCCTGCCTTTAGAGGATCGGCAGGAGCCAAACCACCCAAATTTTTTAAGGATCAGTTGTTTACTTTGAGCTTTTCCCAGGCTCAGACAACTTCTGTTATCTGTCCATCCAGTTCTGACTTCTTGGGCTATGATGATGTAGGATCCCTGTTCCTGCTGGGGAGCATGTTGTTCCCAGGGAGCTTGAGAGAACCTAGGAAGTGTTGGCTGAGGGAAAGCTCAGCTCCTTACAGCTAGTGTTCTTTGATTTGAGAAGTAAGCAGCCAGAGGAATATGCATCCTGATGTCACACCCAATGGTGTCCCATGGACCCTGGCAGAGGCCCAACACTACTGTCCTTGGATTTCCCCATCCTGCTTTAAACCCCTTGGTTTATTGCTGCTCTTGGCACCTCTTGGGCTTTGCCTTCTGCCAAGGCTTGTTCGGAGAGCTCCCAAAACTGTCTTTGCCCAGGCTTCCAGAGTGTTTCCAGACCAGGGAAATGCACAAAGACAGCTCTAGGTGTCCTTCCTGCCCAGGGTAGCAAAACCTCTAGTGATCCCAAGGCCCTTTCTCACTTTTCTCCCTGCCTAGCACCTAGTACTCTGGCAAATGCCACCTCACAAGACAAGACCATGGGCAGACAAGCAGAGCTGTGGTGAGCTCAGCTGCCATGTGAGCACCCCAAGAAGGTGGAGATGTCTTGGTGTGGGTGGTAGGGAAGCAAGGGTCATTAATTTTTTGGCACTCATTTTGGGGAATCAGTTTTTAGAAATCCTTTTGCCTCAGGCAGGAAGTGAGGCAGCTCCTTCCACTGAAGTTCACTGCTTGCTCGGGAGATACTGGCACTGTTCCTCTACACAGGGAGACAGACAGGCACACGTGTGCACATACATAGGCATGTGTATGCCTCCAATACCCCGCTCCCAGTGCCATTTTCCCCACCCTCAGCTATCTACCCTCCCATGCTGGCTTAACTTTTCCTTCTCTCACCTCCTTTTCTTTCAAAGTAATCTGCTGCTGCTGCAGACACCCCTGTGGTCTGGCTATAGCCTTCCCTTCAGCTACTGCCTACCAGGGGCAGCATGCGCTTTGAGGTTTCACTGCCAACGTATGTGCTCCAGACCAAACAGAACACATAACAGCAGGTTTTCTCTCTGAGAGTCATTAATTTGACCCTCTTCTCCCTAGCTTATCTTTCTAATAGAATAAAATATTTAAATGTATTTATCCCTTTGCCAAAGTGAGTAGCATGCTCTGGGGAGGGAGGGGTGGGTGGATGGATGGATGGATGGATGGATGGATGGATGGATGGACGGACGGATACATAATACTGTTGTGTAAGCTTTGTGTCCTTAGAAAATCAGACAAACATGTTTTTTATTTTCTCAGAGGACACAAACCAAGCTTTCATCTTATGGAGGCAGCTGAGATAACAGCAATTAATAGTAATAACCAATAATGCCTTCCTTTGGTCAAATGTCACTGCTGCTGGTGGGAAACCCACCAGCTATGCTTTCAGATATGCCTGAGAAAAAACTACATTCCCTTCTGTAACGGTGACCTCAGAAACTGATGTGCAGCCAGGTGCCACCACCAAGGACAAGACCCAGAGTAACAATCTACCAGAGTTTCTGACTAAGGAGGCACCCAGGTGTGCTACCAGCTGTTGTGTTGGGTCTGAAGGTGGCTGCAAGCTGCTGGCAGGAAGGCAAAGTGGAAAGACAGCTCCAGAAGCACTATGGAAGTGGCCCTGTGGAGGAGTTAAGGGAGTACTTCTGGGGTTGAGGGAAAGATGGCAATTTGGAGAGATGCGCAGAGATGCACAGAGAGCTCCCTCACGCAGCTCCTTGTAATAAGCAGGGCTGTTACCAGATGTCTGAATGTCCAAAACAATTCTTTGGGGTCTCGAACTTCCAGGAAGGCTGGTAATACCTCAGTAGTGCACTTTCGGCCCAACAGCAGGCCTCTGTAGATAGATCCTGCTAGAGACAGGAGTAGAATTAGAGGTTTTAAAAGGACATTTACATGCTCTGGTGCCAACAGTAGTATCTGGGCACTGCAGAAAGGCAAAGGGATTGGGGGGAAGCAAGGTACAAGAATTTGTTGCTTGAAAAAAAGCACAATTCTTTGGAATGAAAAGAAGGGAGAGCATGGACCAAGGCAAATGGTGAAAGACCCCTACTCCTCCCCTCGGGACTGCTGAAGACACTCCTCAGGCAAATGTGCTGAGAGGCTCAGCCAGCTCTGCTGGGCAGTGTGGGCAGCTGCACCAGGAGACCCACAGAAAAGATACTGAAGAAGAAGACACTGGCCTCTGCCATTTAAATTGGTGTTCCTGGAGTTTGGCCATTTTCATGATGTTAGGTGTCCCCTTCTACAGGCCACCCACTTAGGGCCAGTATGAGTTGATTTTGGCTGGTTGAGTCTGTGGGAAAATGTGCTGTTAAGGGCTGACTGGGCCTCTGAGTGATGGAGCAAAGCTGCCAACACCTCCACTAACATCAGATCCCAATAACAATACATAACCATCTGATCTGATAACAGCACAGCCAGCACAAGTGATGCAACCTGTGGCCATGTCTGCAGTTTTCCAGAGCCAATATTTCAACTTTATTTGCTAAAGCAGCTCAAATGCTCTGCTCTCCATTGCAGAGATAGAGAGGCAGACAGACATTCCCCATTGCTATGATTCGACTCTACTCTATTCAATAGCATAGTTTATGATTCCCTGGGGCTTGAAGACAGGTTGATGCATCTGGCTAATGATATTATCCAAGCTCTTCTCATGGTCAAGAGCTCATTGTTGGGGGATTCTGAATCAAGAAGGACATACAGTATTGGGAGGAGACTTTGTGGACATATCAAACACAAGATAAAATATACAGTCTCAGATCTCTAGACTAAAGCAGAGATGTCCATTGGAGGCCAATAATTCAAACTGCTAAGTGACAATTTAAATGATCTTTAGGGTCCCTTCCAACCCAAACCATTCTATAATTCTATGAATTTTGTCTGAATGAACGTCTTAATTTTCTGAATCCATCCATGTCAGTCCATTGTTGCAGCAGCTGCTGTGAAGTCCTTGGGTTCCTCCAGACACGTGTCAGATGTTTGTCCAACTTTCAGAACAAGTTTTATCCTAGGACAAAACCAGGAGGTCCAGCTGCACCTGGCATTGGACAGCTACCACGTCCCAGTCATTTTCCCTTGCCATCCTGTGACGAGAAGCACAACCAGTAGCTATCCCAACATTAGTGATACCTGGCAGGATTGAACAACTCCACTCCATTTGCTTTTACCACCAGAACAGACTGGAAGATTTTAGGAAAGGATATGGATCTCCTGATTGGCAAGCTGTGGTCCAAGGAGAGATGCAAGCATTTCTCTTTCTCCCAGAAGCCAGAATGCACTGACCATCCGCAGGGTCTGACTGCTGGCTCCAGCTTTGGGTGAGCGGAGAACACCAAACAGCCTGCGGTTAGTATGGAACTGTTCTCCCTGAATGGCTTCACCACCAGTGGTTATGACTGGCTGTTTTCTTATGTTCCCTCTGGGGAACGGAGGGAGCAAACCACAAAGAGCAAAATCCCAAGAGGCTGTACCATAATTGCAAATTCTACTAAAGCATCTATTGTGTGATTTTTGAGCCTGATTAGATTGGGATCTAGATCACGAGTCTTCCCCAGCTACACTGAAATTTTCAACCACCCCACCTGGCTAGGTAATTCTTTATTATTGATTTCTATTGAGTTAAATAAAATGCATTTCCTTGTGGGACCAAACAACATGCTATCCCCTATCACTTTTTAGGACTCTAAATGCTGGGCCAGTGATGTGCTTCACTTAAGGTACAAGGAAAGTCCTAAGGACTTCACTCATGAGTGGGTTTGCTAGACTCTCTCCAATAGCTGGGGCTCACAGACCAATGTAGGAATACCTAGCTCCTGTTGGCTCTCACTAGTGCTGTAAGGCTGAGCCTGCTGGTAAAATGGTCATGAGCAAACTGAGAAAT